>JAJHUR010072450.1:0-79191 GCA_027495735.1 Lutjanus campechanus | reverse complement strand
TATGTGGATAAACAAATGGTAGTGAAACATGCTAACATTATTTCTTTCTGTCTGTTTTACTTTCCTTTTTTATTTATTGTTATTAACGTGAAGATAAGCTCCAGAAGAGTAGTTTCTGTGACTTATTTCTTTGAACTTACAAAGAGCAAAGCACTCTTGTCTCATGAAAGGACATTCTGTTATCAGGGAATAGTTAAGTAAACACTGAAAAGGACTTGGGTGCCATTAGATCAGATGACTTTGGGAATGAAGGGCGATTACAGCGAAATTAAACACCTAAATGAAATGTAAACGTTGCACACTTATTTTAAGGCAATAGGCTACATCTGAACAAGGTTTTTCAGTATTAATACATTAATACTGTTGAGGAAAATGAGGCATCTTGATTAATGACAAGTAGACAGATTATTAAATTAAAAAAAGCATAGTATACAGCATTGTCTAAAAAAAAAAAACAATTTGTAGACTCATAAACATAATGCCTCTAAATCATCATTTATGATCCACTTTGTGGTGGTGTCTCTATCTGCACAGACTGTGCCCTCTGCCTGTATTTTCTTATTTTCTCATATTTTGCTGTGCTCTGTATGTTTGTGGGCTTCAGCAGTGGTTTGTAGCCCCCAGCCAATACAATGCACAGGTTTTGAGGTCAGGACTATAAAAAATTAGCACCCAGTGGAGCAGTTACATCTTTCCTCTGCTCACTGTCTGTGAGAGCCACAGAAAGAGTTTTACACACACACACACACACACAACATAACTGCCGTGAAACAATCAAAAAGTAATTTTTTATTTCTCTGATTCACTGCTTTCTTCTTGCTAACACCGCTCTCCTAAGTCGCTCTGTTTGTCTCCCTCTCTCTGGTCTGTTCAGCTGGGGAGGAGGGGTTGACTTTGAATGGTGCTTTTACAAGCATTGCTGCATTTTCTACCTTTTAAAATGAGCTAAAAATGTTCAAAAAGTAAAAAATACACACAAGTTTTATATTGAAAACTTCTCAAGTATTAGAGATGGCGTCATGTACTTTGTGATGTCACTGTTTTCACTGATACAAAACAAACCCACATTGCTGCGCCTGTGTCTGGAAGACTGTTTACTTTGGTTGATGCTGCACAGTATTAACATTTTTAATGATAATTCAAATTTGTAACAGTAATACTAATCACCTGGAATTGTTAATGTGATTTATCCAGTTTAACCGGTGATCGTTTCATCTCTATCCTTGAATATGTAACAAGGATATCTTGTCTTATCATTGATCCATTTGGCTATTTTGTTGTAGTCTCCACAAGGTCTATGGCCTCGAAGACATCGGTGGGGTTTGTTGGTCTGGGCAATATGGGAAACCCAATGGCAAAGAACTTGCTAAAGCACGGATACCCAGTCATTGCTACAGATGTGTTCCCGGAGTCGTGCAAAGAAGTGCAGGAGCTGGGTGCTCAGGTGGGTGGCTCAAATATGCACACCCTTTTTTAAATTTTAAATACTTTTCACCTGATTGTTCTCTTACCTCATTATTTTTTGTGTTTTCTCAGATTCTGGATAGTCCGGCTGAGGTCGCTGATAAGGCTGACCGCATTATCACCATGCTCCCCTCTAGTCCCAATGTCATAGATGTGTACACTGGACCCAACGGCATTCTCAAGTACACTCTGGTTTCTCCTTCAGTATGTTCTTATGTAATGATCTCATAGATTTAAGTCAGATTCTAAATTGCATACTTTTTCCAACAGAAAGGTGAAGAAAGGCTCACTGCTCATCGACTCCAGCACCATTGACCCAGCTGTCTCAAAAGAAATGGCTGCAGCTGCTGAGAAGATGGGGGCAGTTTTTATGGATGCACCTGTATCAGGAGGTAGATTTTACATTTTTAATAACAATATAGGTTGTATAATAAACATTACTGTTTGCTGTCTAATCTTGAAATAATATATTTGGTTGCTGGTTTATCAGGTGACCTTCACCTAGTCAAATACAAAGGCCCTGCAATAAATGCACAATGTAATGTTTAGTTTATGTTAAATTGTTTAGAGAGGTGTTAATTTAACTTCATCCTGCTATAAAAATGCTTTGGCTTGTTTGAATGTCTTTAGTCTTAAGACGCAGCGATGCTGTTATGCTGTCCGTGCAAAATAGTGTCAGGGGGAACTTATTTTGGTGGAACATTTGCACATGGGGAGGTAAGCCCAGATATTAAATGGCTAAATACCTGCAAAAAAAGGTAACAGCTGCTAGCTTGTTTACATTCGTACCATTAGCGATCAGGTTAGGTTAGGGTAACTTGTGATTTTCAGAGTGTCAGCTGCTTGGAGGTGGTGGTTGTTGTTTTCCGAAGCATCTGGGATTTAGAAAGCGATAACACACACACAGCGGAAGGGTAGGAGAATGCTGTCTGAAGGCAGCCAATGGCAGGCTAATAGCCAGACTCTATGTCTGGTGACTCAGACTATTTTGGAGGCTTCTGAACCGGCTGGCGGTGAAGTGTAGAAATGGGTGACAAAAAACGGAGGATTTCAATGATCTAGCAACGTAATACTTGCTAAAATATGCAGGGCAGTGGGGCCTAAGGACCAAGACAGAAATGCTGATATATAGTGTGGACTTGTGTATTGTGAGTTGCATTTTTATGAACATGTATACTGAAATGATGTATTGTGATATGCATTGCATATTTGCATTTTTTGATGACATGTTTTATGGTGAAACCGAAGGCAAATTTCCACATTGAGGTCAGGTTTTCAGATTCATATTAGTAGGATGTCATCAAATGGCAAAAACTCCCCTCACAAGTTCCCAGGGTGACATCTTGTGTAATCATAACATGAGTCCAAAACCAAAAGATACTTAGTTTACTATCATAGAAGTCTTAGAAAACCAGGAAGTAAAATAATTCAAATTTGAAAAGCTAGAAGTTGTGAACTTTTGCCATTTCTGCTTTAAAAAGTCACTCAAGTGTTGAATCAATTATCAAGATAGTTGCACTTTTATTTTCAGTAACTCGATTAATCAACTGATCATTTTAGCTTTACATTATTGGAAAGGAACCTCCTACCTTGTGTCAGCATGACTTCTTATATTTATTACAGTATATGTATTATATGTGTAGAATACAGCAGAGTGACTACCTTTTAGAATAACATTAACTAAATTCATTTCATTCATTTCTTTATGTTCTGTTGACTTTTAAATAATGTAGAAGAGTAACGCACACCAGCAGTTGTGGTGAGGTGCTGATCACACCTGAAAGTAGGAAAAAAGTGTTGCACACTTCATATGCATTTCTTTTATGTAGGTGACAGTGTGGCCCTCAGGCCTTTGTCAGTATCAACAGCTATAGTGAAAACAAAGGCACCGGTATATTTGCGCATGTGATAGTGGTTAGACAATCACGCTCCATCATTAGGGTGAGAAAAAACACAGTCCGCATCATTTACACATCAGCATACGGCAGAGTCTGCATGCCATTTTAATCGGTGTCTCAGCCAGCACATACTGTATGGAATTGCAATACGATTTGAGATTAGAGGGAATGGTAATTTTTACATCATTACTCTCATTTTCATTGAAAACCATTAATATGATCTGTGTGATTTTTGTGGTGATCTGTGCGATGATTAAGTCTGTAGAATACAATGTGTAGATCAGGACATCTCTGGAGTATGACTATATCAAACTTGAAATGGTATTTTATATTTATTTTGGAATAATATTTTTGTCATTAGATTTTCCATAAACAACACAGAACAGAGCAGCTCAGATATGACATGACAAGAATAAATTTAAGAAAATAAATAAAAGGGCGTTATGTCTAACGCCACCCTCCGCATCCCCCCACCGCAGAAACAGACAATGTGAAATAAGTGAGTTAACAGATGACAAGGTTACCCTGATTGTACAAGAGACAATATACAATGTCATGCTATGCCGGTTTAATAAGTCCTTGCAGCATAAAGGATGAGAGTGTAGGTCCAATGTATTTTAGGTAAGGGTCCCAAACTTTATAAAAGGTGTCCACAGAAGAGCGACACATACATGAGATGTATTCACTGGGCATACACTCCATTATGAGATTGTGCCACCACTTTTTAGTTGGAGCCATGTTTTTGATCCAAAAGAGCAGAATATTCTTTCTAGCAGCAAAAGTCAGTAAATTGAATAATCCCTTGTGTTTGACAATTACAATATGACAATCTGTCAGACCAAGAAGGAGGCACATAGGATCTAGCCTCTATTCAAACACCAAATATAACACATAATTCATCCACAATGCTAGACCACTACCTTTGTAGCTTTACACCAAAGCCAAAGCGTTGTCTTAACAAAAGAAATGCACGTTTTTCCTACTTTCAAGTTGGACTTTAAATTAACACGTATTATTTCGATTGTGGTAAGTCCAATGTTGCCACTTATGCCGCTTTGTGCTTACGTTGTGGTAGAAAAGGAGCACCAACAGCATCCATCTAATGAAGACAAGGTAGTGGAGCAGTAGTTTCTGCCTGCACAAATGTTTGTAGCTGTAAAATGCGTGCTCTCTGACTTTCTTGGGGGTCCACACAGAAACAGTTTGTTTGAACTTGGCCTTTTCAACGTCAGGACAGCCACTTTCTTTGAATTGATTGTGGTCCATTTTATAGCCTGGCCCTAAAGATTAGAAATGATTTATATGCTTCCGTCCTGTGGTAGTGCACATGGATTAAAGTTGTCCAACTTTCTGCCTTGAACTTGTGTGCGTCTGAGTGCATGTGTGTGGCAGCGGCAGTTTAACTAGTGCAAACTGAAGCGGATGTCATACTTTGATACATCACGTCAATCAGCAGGCTTTAACTCCTAAATGAAACTTTTTGAACATCTCCAGTGGTCAGATGGAAATCAAAAGAAGTACAGTGGCATGTAGTGACTGTTTAATCCAGCGTAGTTAAAGCTTTGACATAAAAGAGCACATGGTGGTGGGGACATAATTGAGTCAGCATGTGTCTGATAGTTGTTTCGCTGTGTGAAAAAATGCAACGACCAGATGAGATAACTGCCATCTTTTATTAAAATGATTGCCTTACCAAAGGCTAGAGTAGAAGAAATAACAGAAATAGAGACCCGTGAACTTTTATCTTACAAGGAGTGGCAACGCAATTTCCTAGCAGACCTTATTGAAAATAACAATGGCTTACGTTTGACAAAAATGTCTACTGGTTAGCTGCTGAATGAATTTTCCTCCAAAATCCCCCCAAAACAGTTACTTTGATTGTAAACAGCAGCGGTTCGACGCAGTTCTCAATTTAAATGCGGAAAAAATATTGCTCAGTTGAGAGGAATTCTTCCACTGCAGACAATCCACAAACCTGCTTTCTGACAGCTTTGGTATTTTAACCGTCGGGCGTGCTCTATATATAGTGGCTGTCCCATTCGAGAGATAAATACACCTCGTGTCCACTTTTGAACCATGGACTGGATATTCAGTACAGGTCTTTATGGTTTCTGTGCTGTAAGGGTAGGAAGTGTCTTGGTTTTTTCAGTTGCTTTTGAAATGGAAGACTAGGTTGGGACACAGTTTAATATTCAAACAGTTCAGTTTATGTTTGACTACATTTACATGCACAAAATATTCTGTTTTTCCAAAAAGGTACAATAGTCCTACTAAGCTGTTGACATGGCTAATGAAAATGAATATTCCTTTAATATTCCCATTTATATGCAGCCTGCATACTCCAATTGTGGAAAAATGAAAAAGTTTGCTTTGCATCAAAATAGTACTTTTGTTTCATTATATTTTAAAATAGGTCCGTTTCTCCTTCCAACCAGAAATGGGCTTTTCTTTTGTGTATGCGTCTCTACCCCAGCATTGCAAACTGCAGTAAAAAACCCAATTGAGAAACACATTCTCAATGTGTTGTGTACATGTAAAATGCTCCTTAATTCGCTTCTTGCATGAGTCATTCACTGTGAGTTTCCTTTGTTTTGCTGATAACTCTGTCTTCACATTCTCCAAGATTAGATGTCTTGGAGACGTCTTACAGTATTTTGGAAATACTGTTACTCTGAATGGCAGGAATCTCTGTTGCTAAATGTTTCTCTTTACTTCTCAATACATTTTTTTTAAATTACCGCCATTCAATATGAATTTTGAAGAAATTATGTTAGTCTTGTGTTTGTTTTTTTTCTTGGCTTAACTGTTTTAAATCCCACTTGTTTCCAGCAGCACAGTCTTCTAGATTCCTGTTAGTACAAAACGCTGCTGGCAGATGCTCACAAAGACCAGGGAGGGGGAAACGTATTACACCCATCTTGGCCTCTCTCCACTGGCTTCCTGTAAACTTTAGAATTAATTATAAGACTATGTTGTTTAATTTCTTGGCACCTGCATGGCTTGCACCTGGTTATTGTATATCGGTGAGCTTTTATCCCCATGTGAACCCGAATGGACCATCAAATGTGTGAATAGATCCAGAAACTGCTGTTACTAAATCTAGACGAGGCCTTGAAAAATGTTTTCTGTCAGTGTCTTAAAGCTTCTGGTCTTCTCCTGTGAGACTATAGGTTATTTTCCTCATTCAAATCTTTTTTTAAAGACACACTTTCACAGACTTGCTTTTGATTGTCCCATATTTATTGTATATTACCTTCCTTTGGTTATTTTCATTATTTATTTAGTTTTTTAATTTTTTTTTATTTTGATGTTGTCTTCTCACTTGATTGAATTTGAATGTATTCTGTTTTTCCTTGCATTTTACACAGCATCCCAACATTTTTGGAATCTGGCTTGTTTCATAAAGGATTGTAGCTGCTATTCCAGCTACTTTGAGAAGGCTGCTATAATTAACAATAATTACTTTTAGCTATAGATTAGCTTGCTGTATTGTTTTCATTCAATTTAACGTTTATTCACCACATTTCAACAGATTTCTTGAAATCCCTCTATACCAACCATCTCTGTTTGGTTGGTGTAGAGGGATTACTTGGTTCTTTGTTTTGTAAGCATGATTTCCCATTCCCAGGTGTGGGTGCTGCCAGTTCGGGTAAACTGACTTTTATGGTCGGAGGAGCAGAGGAGGAATTTACTGCAGCCAAAGAACTTCTCAGCTGCATGGGAGCCAATGTGGTGTACTGTGGTCAGGTTGGAACTGGACAGGTATGAGTCAGTTTTTCATATTTTCCAGAAATTGTCACAATGCAATTGTCATTCAGACATCAAAGTAATTTTTGAGTGAATAATGAACGTGTTAGTCAATTGTTTAATGATATTTAATATAATCAATGAAAATGGAGTTCAGGTTACATTACATTACATTACATTACATTACATTACATTACATTACATTATATTATATTATATTATATTGTTACAGGCTGCTAAAATCTGTAACAACATGCTTCTTGCCATTGGAATGATCGGGACTTCAGAGACAATGAACTTGGGAATCAGGTGAACAATCTTCTGGGAGATAAAATAACAGCATTATGCAGCGGTTATAAATCATGATGATAGATGCAGCAGCAGCAATACACTTTGTGTAAGTAAAATGTAATTTGTCTTCACTCACAGACTTGGTCTTGATCCCAAACTGTTGGCCAAGATCCTGAACATGAGTTCAGGTCGGTGCTGGTCCAGTGACACCTACAACCCTGTGCCTGGAGTTATGGAGGGAGTCCCCTCTGGGAACAACTACCAGGGAGGCTTCGGCACCCAACTGATGGCTAAGGTCCGTTTGATAACCCCTATATTGAGCACTGGTGTTTTTAATGTTGCCCTTGTCAAATATGAGGAAATGACACGTATTTTATAGCTGTAATAGTTTTGTTTCCTCTATTATGTATGGAGAACTGATTTGTTCCTATTAGAGTTGTCACAATACCAGAAGTTACAAGTTCAACACAATGCAAAAAAAGAAAAGAAAAGAAAAATATACTAGATACCAAAGAGAAAAAAAAGTCCTCGGCACACAAAATTTTTTTTTTTTCCTTTTTATATTTCTCTTTTCCAGCACACACTGCTGGTACAGAGTCACTGAGTGAGCATTATATCTTTTGTTTTTTATAGCTTTGATTTTTCTGGTGCTGTAATTAATGGATATTGTATCATTTTAAACACATGGTATTGAAAAAGTATTGAAGTACTTGAACTTTTCACAACCTTAGTTTCTATTTTCCCTGATGTTTTTGGTACAGAGGATTCAAAAATGTATTCATGTTTCACTTTTGTTCTCATTTATATTGTATGTAGAGAGATTCTGCAGGTCCTTAAAGTCTTAAAAACTCTAAAATCCAGTAATCCGAATTTTATGCCTTATAATGTCTTAAATATGATTGAGACAGGTCTTATTGTTTTTAAATGATGGAATTATGAAGTTACCGTTTGTTTTATAAAGCTGCATTAACTTAAGCCTTGCTTTTAAATATGTTTTGGGTTAAACTACAAAAGAAAGATGACATGAAAAGAATAACCACATAGGCAAAGAATTTATCATTGCAACACTGAGCAACGTGTCTCATGATGTGTTTTGTGGGCTAACGTGGCAACTCCTCCTCAAAAAAAAAGAAGCTATTTTTTAGAAGTAATGAATTAAAATTGTTTCTGTAATGTGACTTTCATCTAAAATGGGTAAGTGCAAGTTCAGCGAGAAGTGGCTCAAGAAAATTAAGTGTTTGGTTGAAGCCTGTTGAAAATAACACATACAAAGCCTGCTGCACTTTGTGCAAGAAAACACTCAAATTAGAAACTTTGGGTATAAAGAGTTATATTAAAGCATTAGAGTTGCATAAGAAATCAGAAAAACATAAAGCTACCGTAAAAAGCCACCAGTAGACACCTGATATCACTCAACATTGTTCTTCATTTTCATCAGGAGCATCACTGCTCTGAGAACCACTCTGCAATAACAACATTCTGGGACATTTCTTTCATATCATTCATTATTGACATGAAATGGGCCCTAAATTGCATTCATAATGGTCTTAAAAAGTCTTAAATTTAACTTGTTGAAGCCTGCAGAGACCCTCTTGTATCAGATGTATCTTAAGTTAGTCAGGGATTTGTTGTGTTGCATGTGACAAGGATTTAAATGACAGTGTTGAAAAAATAAGAATTTCTATCTTCAGTCACATACCACTTAAAATGCTGCAGTCGACTGTTAGTAGTTTACGTCCCTCTTAAAAGGGAATCAAGCCCATATTATTACAACATAAAGAAAAAATCTCTGTGGTGTGTGGACTGGTGGTTTTGGTTTTAGAGTTCAATTTTCAGCTCAGTTGGTTTTTCTAACGTATGTTTGCTTTTCTGTTTTTTTTTTTCAGGATCTCGGCCTCGCACAGAACACAGCCACCAACACAAAGACTCCTGTCCCTCTCGGCTCCTTAGCCCATCAGATATACCGTATGATGTGCGCACGCGGTTATGCCAATAAAGATTTCTCCTCCGTATTCCAGTTCCTGCGTGAGGAGGAGGGCCAGCAGTAATGTCAGCCTCCACCCCGTCCACAGCCTTGCCAGTCCCCTGGCCCTGCACAGGACTAACATAGCATAGTTAGGGTGCATTTCACCCTGAGGACTGTTTCTTTTGTTTTTTTTTTTCTAAGTTGTGAAAAGACATGAAGCCAACTGAGCTCCAACACAGCGTGACAGATCATGTGTGCACTTCTCTCCTATTGGAAATCACGTTTCCTGTGTGATTTAGCCTTTTTAAAATGCAACACTCCTTTCAGTTTTAGAAACAAGTGAATTTTCAGATATACAGAGGGTCAAAAAGATTAGCAGACTGTCGATCACTGGCAGCTCTGCAGCTCTTATATGCAAAGATGTCCGAGGGGAATCTGTGGTGTTAAGAATTCATTATCTCTGTTTGTCAAGGCTAGACAGCTGCAAACAGTCTCCTCATACTGTATTTATCTTTTATTTGTGATAATTTCTTTACGTTGCGTTCATGGGGGGTTATTTGTCTTGACATGGGAAATGTTATTATGGGATCAGAGTGTCATATCATATCCTGTTAGGAAATAAAAACAAATTGTGATGTTATAGTTGTAATTATTTTTTATTTCTGGATATGCAACATTTTCCTAAAAAACAATGTATAGACTCACAAACATAACCCCTTTTAGGGCTACAACTAACAATTAATTTTATTGTCAATTAATTAATTATTTTCCCCAATTAATTAATTATTTATTTGGTTGGGTGGCAGAAAAGGGTGAAAAATGTCCATCGGTCTTTCCCAAAGCCAAAGATGATGTCCTTAAATGTCTTGTTTTTCTGTCAACCCAAAGATATTCAGTTTACTCTCAAAGGACTAAAGAAACCTGTAAATATTCACATTTAAGAAGCTGAAATCACACAATTTTGACTTTTGTTTTTTTCTTAGAATATTACTCGATTCATGTTTGATTAATTGTTGCAGCTCTAATCCTTTTCAATCATTATTTATTACACTAGAAGTGTGTGGTGCTGGGTTTATCTGTAGAAACCCTGCCCTCTGCCTGTATTTCCGTATTTTCTCATTTCATTCCTCATCTCATTTGCTGTGTTGAGGACGCTTTACCAACCCAAAACGTTGCTGTTTGACCTCCTGTGAATCAACTGTGTTTGGTGCGTTTCTGACCAGCTCGGACAAATCCTACTGATTCTACTTTTAATTTGATTTGACAGAATTTAAAACATTTAAAACAACCCCAGGCACCACGTTTGTTCAGTGATTGCTGATTTATAGTAGCAATGCTTTAAATCCTGTTTTTGTTGAAAAGCTGTTATAAATTCAAAGGGAGGAGCTTTGCGTGGAAACAGCTTAAATAACCAAATGCAATACTAACTCTCTCGATGAAAATGGCTATTTAAATGCTAAATGCCTTGTATTTGGACACGCACTATACAATTTTCCCTTCGTGTCTCTGAGCGCTAGTAAGTTAAATAGCTCCCAAATGTTCCAGTTTGCATCTTGTGCCCCACTGATTCCATAGTCACGCTAAAATGTTGCACAAACATCTGACTTGAGGAGCCTAGCTGCAGAGCAGATGCAGTGGCAGCGGGGCAGAGAAACAGAGGACCCAAACTGCACACGTTGTTCCTAACAACAATCAGATTTTTGCCGTTAGATCTAAATTATCCATTAAATCTTACCCCGATGCTAGAAATTCCTCTCTAATGACGATTTGAATATTTTTATGGCATATTGTCTCCCCGACAGCTGTGACCGACTGTTGGATCCTGCAGCCAGCTTCAGCTTCAGTAATTTGGGGATGTGTGGACCCCTCTTCTATCCCCACTTATAGGCCAGACCAGGAGGGCGGCATGTTTCTGATCTAGTTTGCCAAGAGCCACTGAGGGGCCAAGGTGCCATAGGTCATGCGATCACAAGACAAACCCATAAAAAGTCCATTAAGCACTGTAGGCTAAGAGCTGTGTTGTCATCTACTTGATAGGTACTGCAAACAGAGCAGCACTTTGGTCTCTCAGGCCTCCAGCACACTTGTGACACACACAGCTTCACATCATCCGCTGCAGCCCTGCTTACACTTTCTAATAAGTTTTGCTTTCAGCAGCCTATTTGTGTTTTTATTTGTTAACACGATAATGACGCATTTGTGTCACGTGCTTTTTATACAATCTATGTAATGTTGAAACTACGATAGGCCTATGTATCAGCAAGAAGATACATGTATTTTTATTGCTGCGCCTACGTCTTACTTAGACCGACTGTGTAGAAAACATGGTGCATGTTTCATCCTAAAACTGATGACTTGTCACAAACTTTATTTGCTGTTTTCTTATTCCAGATGGTTCTTAATCCATATTGTAGCCTGGTGCAACAAACCGGGGTTTTATTTTAGTCTTTGTATTTGAAGCAATGACAAAGCCTGAAGTCATCAAGTTCTAAATCGGAGCCTTCCCATGAAGACTCCGAACAATTTCAGCGGAGGCTCAGTGAATGGAAATGGAAAATTATTACGTTTATTGTTATGTTCTTTATCAAAAGATCGCGCAGAATAGTCTAAATGTGTGTGATCTGGTTAAAGAGGCGGTTCAGAGATACATTATTGAGTAGTTTCACTGTTTTCCCCACTTCCCTAGTGACAGAAACTAATAAATACCTTTGGACAGATTATCTTTTTATTAGGCTATGAAGGCTCAATTGTTGAGTGTCTATGGGATCAAATAATATAATCATGGTTCTTTGGGCATCCAGGAATTGAACGAAACTAATCAAGTAAACTAAGGAGGGAACCCCTCGTCTTTAATCGATACCTCCTTATCCAATGCTAAATTTATACTGTGTGCGCCATGTTGTAAAATTAATAAAAGAAAGAAAGAAAAATAAATGAAATCCCGTTTTCCCTTTTAAAGAACCGTAAAGAACACTCTGAAAGCGTCTTAGAACAAATCAATAAAACTGTAATTCAACACAGTGTCAAAATACAATAATCAACAATCAATTGTTTTATTAGGCTCATGGTATGTTTGCGGACTGTAAGCGGTATTTTTTAAAATGAATTTAATTAGTACGATTTTTAAAAAAAACGTATATTTTCAAATCTGTTTCAGACTTGAGCGTTTTAGTCGTACATTGATGTCAGCGTTTCGACTTCTGCTTAAAGAGATATTTAATTTAATGAGACTAATTAAAGGTTTGGAGTTCCACATCATTTGTATTCGTCCTGACTGTGACTTTACCGTCACTAATAATAACATCTCGGTTATCTTGTATTTTTTCGACAAATTGACACAAACGATCCTCGTTTTAAATACTGTCATTTGCACAACTGCGTGCGTGTAGGCTACAAGAGCGTGTGTGTTAAACAGAATGTGTGTTGACAGAATAGTGAATTGGAAATAAAGTGAACAAATGAAACGCTTCTTTATCAACAACTCCTGACCTGTTTGCAGTTTAGTCATGGATCATCTTTTTCGTTTAACTGGCTCATCTACTCAGATAACATGTCGCACCAGCTGCTGGATGTTTAGACAGACAGCCGCCCTCTAATGTGTGAACAACGTGGCTGAGGTGATTCCTGTCCATCCAACACTCACTTTGTCTGACTCTGTTTCACGTGAAATTTAATTTTAAAAAAGCATTTTTTTCTACCCCAAACGTAGTGTACTATAGTAAATAGTAAATAATAATAATAAATAGTTAATCTAAAGTCGGTTATCATGAAAATGCAATAAAAATAAAAATCACACATGAATTTATTCATCGACATAAAACATTATGTTTTTTTCCTGAAATGTAGACCGCTACTCACTCTTGCCTACGAGCTATGAACTTGGGCCATAAAGATTTACAGCCTCAAAAGGTGGGAAAACTCTATTAAAAATAAAAACGGTGCTCAAATTTAGGTGGGGATACGTTTCTCTGCGTCTGTGGTCTCGTGTTAGAAATGTAAAACAAAACTGAATTCTGAAAGTGAAAACAGTATTTTGTTTGAGACCAGTCTTTACTCTCACGTCCATATTCACCTCCTTCAGTCCATCACAGTGAGCCCACACAGCTCAGTGTTTTAGTGCCATATGTAGGCTAAACCGTAAACAAGATTTTATTTTTATTCTTGCGTTACAGACTCATGCTCATGAAGGATTTGTTTATATATCGCCTGTGTGCCCCAAATTTATCTCTGCTTTCCGCACAGGAAAACAAGAGCCCTCCTATGGAGGCATTTCAGCAGAAACACCACGTTGAAACACGTTTTTTTCCCCCTTTAAATCACTTTTTACACCAGTAGAGGAATAAAATAGTTTATCATGAGCTTTGATTCTCACTATTTAATAACAAAAGACTTTTTTTCTTATTTAAAAAATCTGAGAGTTAAAAAAGGAAATTGAAATTAATGGTACTTGTTTTTAACAAACGAACAGTCTGTCGATGAAACCTCCTCTTCGGCATTCAGCGGTGTTTTCTCTTTGGGTTTCCTGGCGTGAAGTGCCTATTTGGCCAGACTGCAGCTTTCAACTTGACCTTGGCCTCCAGCCGCGTCTAACCCATATGAGGAAGGGTGCAGCCAAATGTGGCATGCTTTTGGTATTTTGTGGACACTTAACCTGTGTCTGTATTTATACCTAGTAGTGCCAAATGTGAGGATAAGAAAATTATTATTGTTGTTATCATATGCGTTTTAAATGTATCCATAAGACATAGTTCTCTGTTTATTTATTTTTTAAAAATCCGCCTGCGTAATTATTATGCGTAAAGCCTCTCTTTAAGCCAGTCAGCCAGGTCAGATTATTTAGTAATATAATTGAACATTTATAAAAGTCTGCACCTTTACTGAAAGCACATAAAAAGGTTCAATCTTTAGACTTAAAGCCAAAATTACAATTCAGATCCATATATCCGTAATCAGTTTTGCTTTACTCTTAGATTAAGAGCTTGTGCAGCTGAAATGGCACGCGTAATTGCGCACCCATTCCTGTCTAAAAAGAGAGCTTTTGTTTTTCCCCTTATGCAGTGCATCATACAATTCAGCGTGTTATGATGGCACAGTACGATATACAATATTAACTTTTCATCACCACTCAATCAATCACTCAGTTTGAGATTCTAACATTTGGGGAAAATATTGCTTCTGTGCATATGAAAAACATGGATATACTGATTTAGATCTTGACAAATGCACCGCTTGATCTGCATTATCTGATGCTTCGACGTTTATCATCTCCTTTGCATATCACGTGCTTGGCCCTGGCCAATAACCTTGCGATCTTTATGTACTCAGGCGTGTGGGTATCGTTACTCTGCCCGAGTCCCTGTCTGTGTTCAGTCGAGGGGATTTTGAAAAAGAGTTGGTCGTCTCGATGTAGGGCATGCTATGACCGCTTCATTGCTCCTCCACTCGCACTGGATCGACCCGGTGATGTTTCTCTACGACAGCAGCTTGGATGAAAGAAGCAAGAACATGGAAGGATTTACTGGAGGCAATTTTGCTGCAAACCAGTGCAGGAATTTGTTAGCGCATCCAACCTCGCTGGCTCCGAGCACCACCTACACTGCGAGTGAGGTGCCAGTCTCTGGCATGGGGGAGCCTGGCAAACAATGCAGCCCCTGTTCTGCCACCCAGAGCTCACCCAATGCATCTTTGCCCTACGGATATTTTGGCAGCAGTTATTACCCTTGTAGGATGTCACACGGCAGCGTCAAAGCGTGCGCGCAGCCCTCTGGTTATGGCGATAAATACATGGACTCATCGGTGTCTGGTGAGGAGTTCTCAACTAGGGCGAAGGAATTTGCGTTTTATCAGGGCTATTCCTCGGCTCCTTACCAGCCCAGCTACCTGGACGTCCCTGTAGTCCCTGCGCTGAGTGCCCCTTCTGAGCCAAGACATGAGTCTCTGCTGCCCATGGAGCCCTACCAGCCATGGGCCATCACCAATGGCTGGAGCGGTCAAGTTTACTGCACCAAGGAGCAGCCTCAGTCAAATCCTCTGTGGAAATCCTCGTTGCAAGGTATTATTGTTTTATTAACACAGAAATAGGCTACGTGAATGGAAATGAGCAGTTAAACATGCAAAATTATCTTCATGTAATGCCTGACGATTTTTTTTCACTGTTGATTTTTGATAATGCACCTAAACGAAGAATACGAATAGAGCATTGAATGTTTATAGAGTAAATTTCGTTTTCTGTCTGTGTAGTCTAGCAAAATAAAATGTCATCTTGTATTTCTTTCTCCACAGACACTATATCTGGTGGAGACAGCTCTATCCGCCGTGGGAGAAAGAAGCGTGTGCCATACACTAAGGTGCAGCTCAAGGAACTGGAAAGGGAGTACGCCGCCAATAAATTCATCACCAAGGACAAAAGGAGGAGGATATCCGCGCAGACAAACCTGACAGAGAGACAAGTGACAATCTGGTTTCAGAACAGGCGCGTAAAGGAGAAGAAAGTCGTTAATAAATTCAAGAGCTCCAGTTAGCTGAAACAGGAGGTGGACATGGATGTGCCTTCATCCAAAAAACTGTGCTATAATTTATTACATGATATGAACGGTTTCTCTGTCGCCAGAGCGGCTCTGTTTTGACCCACACATTTCCTTCCTCCTCACGTTTTAATTGGAACCAGTCGATGCGGCCTGTTGACAGAAGATCGGAAATGGTTTGCAACACGTTGACCAAGGCGATTCTGTGAGGGGACGTATGATTTCCTTCAGATATTCACCAAACAATAAGACATTCTGCCTTGACGGCATGCAGACACCTTGAGCAATAATTCAACTTAATCCAACACAGAAATGAGGACTGAAGCCTCTGGAATCAGTTATAATAATAACTTTCGTCTTCAGACAGTGGTGCAGTGGTAAACAAATTGGTGGATAAATACATGATAAATAATAATAATAATGGTAAATATTAGAAAACGAACTTCAAATTTTACGTTCAATATTTATTCATTCTAAAGAGAAATAATAAAATATCTCTCCACAAAAGCAATAGTGACCTACAGCACTTCTTTGGTGTATTCAGGCTAAATACAATTTTTAGATAAACTAAATTTTGCAGTTTGGAAGCTTGAAAGCAGTTTATACAACATCTCTGTCTTTAGAAATCAAATCGCTCCATTTGAAATAAATCTCTGTTAATTAATCAGTCAGTATCTGATGAAACGTTATCAAACGTTCGCTTGAACATTTCAACTGCCCACACTGTGTCCATATCACTGTCTTTTTTTTTTTTTTACTAAACACAGGGTTTTTGTTCAGAGTAACTCGCCTGCCAGCTGGCTGACCTATGCAATTTCTGTCCGTCAATCTAGAATAATTTTGCAGAGGAGTACTCTGAAAATATAGGCATATTTAAACATGTAAATACTATCTGACTGCAACTATCTATTCTCCCTTTTCTGACTGCAATAGCCAAAGTTTTGACAATAAATGTTTCAGACGCAATGTGATCTTGTCATTTTCGTTAATATTTTCTAGTTCAGGTTGGACGTGGATGTTTAATGGATCGAGGTTAGGCTTTACAAATCGTTTTCAAAGTAAAAATCACACATGGCTGTAGTATATTCTGTTACTGGTGTGTATTTAGGCCAGCAGGCCTGCGTGAGAAAAGCCTCACTGAGCTCAGAGCCTTTGTAGGTTTGAGCCATTTACAGCTTATGTCGCCATCTAGTGGCGAAGCTCTGTCAGCACAGCGTCTACCCACAGACTGTAGTCTACATCTGCCTTCACATCTGGCACCTACTCTCACAGGAGCCTGTTTGTGCTTGTGTTTAAAATATCTGTTATTTATAGGTATCTAATTGACCCAATTGTTATCAATAAAGACTTATGTCATATGTCAACGATCAACTAAATATGACACAATTAAGATAAGGACTTAATACCTTATTCTCCAGCAATATTGACAGTATCTCTTTTTAGGGATATTAAACAAATATTTTACACCACAAATAAATTATAGGGATATAACAGTACTAACAAATTTGGTAAAATAAATGAAGCCTTTTTGATGTCATGGCAAAGCGCCACAACCATGATAATGACTTATTATAGTCGTTATTCTAGTTAGAATTAGGCTATTACCCATATTCACGTTATATACATATTTTGTTTAGACATAGATAATTGTGCTTGATAATTAAAAAAAAAAAAAGTTTAACAAAATGAAAATGAAAAAATATCTCTAAAATGATTCAATTTCTATTCGTGTGCTTAATTTTTTATACGTGCAAACTTTCGGCTGTTTCTGTACTTGTTTGTTGAGCGAAATTCAAAAATTCGTTTCAAAATGCGTATTCAAATTTTGAAAAACATTATGTAGGCTAGTGCATGCCCACTTTTATTTATTAATACTCAATCGAAAATCAAATAAATATGCGGTGTTTTATTTGCGTAATTTAACCAAGTTCTCGCGTGACCTGTCCTTCAAGAGAACAGGAGGCCTATTTTCATTTTGTGTTAAAAAAATTAAATGGTGCTTATGTCTATCTAATTTTGTTACAAAAACTTAAAACTGAAAATCTACTTGTAAGCGCTGACTGTAAACGAAATCGTTTGTTATGAAAAGTGTGTGTGAAAGGCCTTTTAATCCACCGTCCAAACAACGCCTCAAATAATACGCACGAATCTGTACTTTAGTTTTCAGTATATTGGATATTTTGCCTTCTATAGTGAAATACTGTATTATCATTGCATTTCTTATCACAATCACATCGACACATCAGGTCACAGTATCAGTTTTATTCACATGACTGTCACAACCTTAAAAACTCAACAATCAGTCATGTATTATTATTATTATTATTATTATTATTATTATTATTATTATTATTATTATTATTATTATTTGCATAGTTACAATAGAGTCAGGGCCATGACACGGTCCAGCTCACCATGACCGGCCGGTTTCCTGTTATCTTGTCTGGTTGGATTTGTAGCATTAAACACCAACTTAACAAGAACATATAAAGTAAACATAACCTAAAATTATATTAGGTTGTATTATATTTACTTACCTTTTTTTCAGGGCAATCTGTTTACCAGATTTTTTTTTTTCAGGTTTTAGGGAGCAACATAAAATGAGCATTTTGTTGTTGCATCCTCGGGACAGTGTCATCTTCTCAGCTCAGTCACACGTGTACATAAAAGGGATTCAACTACAACAGAAGGAAAGTTTTGTCATCTTGCTCAAGAGTACTTAGAGAGGCTACTGATGGACCTCTAACACAGGTAACTGAAGGATGACATAGTCTCCATACAGCCTCTCTCTCTCTCTCTCTCTCTCTCTCTCTCTCTCTCTCTCTCTCTCTCTCTCTCTCTCTTTTGATTGATGGGGTTCATGTTGTGTAAATGGTTTAAGATGAGAGTCCCTTCAGAAATCTTCCTCTGACTGTAGCTTCTCTGCATGTTAAATGTGGCGTCTCTTCCCTTGTCCTGTGTCATTGCTCCCCCTAACAGCCAAACAGGTTAATGCACCCCACAATCCGAAAAGTCCCGTATGCAGCAGGCTTGAAGCCTGCTGCTCTAACATGGCTGATAAAACACAAAATAACATCTAAAATACTCTATACCAAAATAAGCTGAAACATTTCAAAGGACAAAAAGTTTGCACGCAGTACTACCATGATTGATTGGTTTGATTTTATTGGTGTTATGTACAAATGATGTGCCCAGCCCCAACAGGCTTACAACAAGACACCATTATTTAGTGAAAGAGACCAAAACTTTGCAACATAAATTACAAATAGCATCGAACAAGTAACCCATCCTAACATTTTTCTTAGAATTAGAAACAAAGGTAGACAACTTATAAGGATTAAAATTAAACCACCATTCCATTATATCATCATCAGAGCACTTCTGGATTTTCAACAGACATTTCATTTAATAAAGGTATTCTTAACTCATCATGCTCAGGACAAAACAGAAGAAAATGTGACTCAGTCTCAACTTCTTGAGAAGTTCACCTAAGTAATTCGCATAATTCAGACAATCTTTTGTCCTTTAAATCTTCCAACTTCAAGGATCAGAGGAAGAACTCCTGCTCTCAGCTGTGCAACTAAAGTCCTTTCACTCCTTGATAAGTTTTCAACAACGTTAAGATTCAGTATTGTGCTTGAGTTCAATCGTAATTTTGGTTTTGACAAAATATATTTTAACGATTTTACTCCAAACCTAGTAAGTAACTTTCTCCTAACTGTGCCCATGTTTTATGATAGATCAGAACTATGCATATATAAGCAACCCTGCTCAAAATGAACATAAAACTCTTTTATTGATCCGAAACTGTGCGTTTTCTGACACATTCGATAACAAAGAAAAACAAACAATTGAAAAGAAAAACTTATTTACTCACTTGAACTCAACTCGACTGTGTGTGTGTGTGTGTGTGTGTGTGTGTGTGTGTGTGTAGGTGTGTGTGTGTGTGTGTGTGTGGCTGGGCCTATGGGTGCTGTTGAGCGTTGTGCAATGAACTTCAGACAAAAACAAAAATCCTAATTTGTGAATCAAATACAGTTAAAGGAAAATGTCACCGAGGAAAATCCAGATCTTCCACAAACAAACAAACAAATAAATCAGAACACTAATGAGACAAGGTTGCCAAGATGTCACCTCTGGATATGCTTCCGTCCATAATCAAATGCATGAACGCATTTAACTCTGGATGAAAATGGTCTGTTGATTTAACGTTTGTCCCTGGCTACTGGAACATTTTATTTAATGAATTTTATTTTTTTTTCTCCCCCACATTACTTGCGTCACACCACACATTGCAACTGTATTTAGTGATGTATTTGTGTTGCAATTCTTTTAGACCGCATCGTGTCTTTGTAACAGAGATATGATGCAACAGAACTGAATTTACCAGTATTACAGCTGGACAACGATAACGATGGACAATAACACTTGAAAGTGAAGACAGTCAGACAGGCACTGTAGCTGTGATTGATGTTTGATGTGTGTTAAATTTGAGCTCACTCACTGGACATCGTCCCTGCTGCCTTTAACAGTTTCATCATGAATTTCGTGGATGAATGCGAGGATGAATTTGTGAATCCAGAAAGTTTTATTACTTTTTTTTTCTTCTTAAGTTGTTGTGTTTTATAGCAGCTTCAGCTGTAAACCCCCCCAACAGTGCGCTGCTTCCGGAGACCCCACCCCCTTGTCAGAGTGCACCATCTTTTTCTGTTCGGTTTCTTTACACCTTGATGACATCAAATGCTCAACAGCTCTCTGGTATTTGTTGAATGTTCAATTTGAATTATTTTCATACTTCTAAGCAGATTAGCTCGTGTATTACTTTATAGAAAGCATCTGTGGTTGGCGCATGACAAGTCCTCAGAGGTTTATACATGAAAAATAGATTGTTCTCAAAGAATTCATCATCAATAAACCTTACGGGATACTTCAGTTTCCAAATCCTGTGTCATTTTGAATAAATTTGTTGTCTTCAGGGTCGTTTTTCTGGCTAAACACCAATAAACAGAGTACACAGTCAAATGCAGGAAGTAATTACACAGCTTTATTTTGAGTAATAAATCGGTTTGTTTCCTCTTTATAAACACTTTCAAATGATCATAAATATTACTAAAGTAAAGGCATTTAGAAAAGTTTTGTTGTTTGTTGTATTGAACAATTTCCTTTGAATGCATCATCCGTGATCCAAATGTATGAGTCTACTAAAATACAGTAGATTACTAAAGTAAAACATAGACTCATCACCACAGTTCAAAATACCGGACTGAAACTTGCTGTCACTACCTTATTGATCTGTATCTCCTTTAATTTACTGACAACCACGTTTGGAGTTAAACGTTCTTCTTCTTCTTTTTTTTAAAATTTTTTTTTTTTATCATCATATTTTATTTTAAGGTTTACACACCAGTATTGCTACAAACATGCAAATATATTTTCCGATGGATTTAGATTCATTAAGATTATATAGGTCTATATTTTATGTATTGTTCGAACTCTTCAATTATATAAATATTCCCTGTAATTTATTTCGGACAATCATCACAGATTGGGCCTTTAAACTGGAAATCTTTCCCGGCTCATTTTACCTAAATATTAGCAAATGCCCTCTTGTGAAATGAACTCAGGAACCAGGGAAAAGGCAGGAGCGCACACAGATTTTCAGGCAGTTAAACTGAACCACATTCCTCCTAAAGTGTCGAAGGAAAATTAAGAGAAACCAAGAAAACGGTTTATTTTTTGAAACCACCTCTACCTGCCTCCACCAGTGACGGACATATTTACATGTATTTTAATAACATAAAACTATGCATTTTTTGCCACGCTGAGTAAATTTCGTACATTTTATTGTTTTTGTACTGCTGACCAAAGGCCCGTCAACTTTGTTGCATCTGAACTTCTCAAGGCGACTCAGAAACCACCGACCAGCCTTGACTTTCATGTGATTGTCAGCAATACCATATTATAAATTACATAACCAAATCAAAATAAAGGATTTATTTTAACCTTTTAAATTCACAGTATTAACCCCATCTTTTAGGCTGACATTACCTTTTTATTTTTTTTTTATTGAACAGTTTCGTACTGATTACCAAAGTGAATGTAGGGAAAAGGAGAATTTAATTTTTATGGAAATGGGATCTTTTGCGCGTTTGTTTTTTTCCTGCCACGATTACCGGCTGGAGGTCAAGGTTTACCAGCTTTTTGTTTACACACAAGCTACTCGATCTAATGAAAACAGTTTTACTCGTATTGGTGGATTAATGCACATTTATTGGCTCGAGTTAAACCGTGTAACCCAATATTGTGGTCGGATCTGTTTAAAAACTACCCTGTGAGACGTGTAGGGAAAGCAGGTTTTAGTGGGACAGACTGGGCCTCTCCTGCAGTCTTGCCTGACTGCTGACGCTGCGTGCGAGTGGCTGAATAATTCGCAAAATAATAAAAAAAAAAGGGGGATTGTCGTCTGAATTATTTATCATGTGCGACTATTTTAAATGCCAAATGAACGAGCAGTTTCACATAGTGATAACACGGCCGCTGAATGGAGCTCAATCAGAAACAGCACCTGGGCAGAGTGAAATATTACACGGTCTCCTAATGCCTCCCTGCACAGGACAAATTCACACGCTTTGATGTATGAAAAGTGAATTTGGACTAAATTCGAAAAATTGGCTGCATAACAGGATTAGTGATATGTGACACATGTGCCCACTTACTCAGCAGTGATGACAAATGAAAATGGATTGGAGTGTGGGAAATAGCCCGTGTCCAAAGGTTTATATTGGGCGTTGCAAAGAGAGAACAGGCCATGCAAAGACTGGAGCCCCCTCGGCAAATACCTTTTATTATTAGTCATAGCCTGTGAACAACATCTGTATGTTTACGCTAAACTGTGTCGTGACTTCGTTGATATCAGCTGATTACCCTCATTTGAACTTCACTCTGGCTGCTCCTGGTCCTCTTCTAATTTAGATAGATAGATAATTCCTGCACTACTATATGCAAACATAGAGGAAGAGGGGTATATATCAAATATAAAACACCATTAAAAACACACCAATTAACAAAACATGAACCAAAATAGCACAAAATAAATGGTGGAAAAGCTTTGACATACCCTATAGATAATAGGCATATATCTATAGAATATCTATAGGCTATAATAGACAATATAAAGCATACGCTATAATATACAACAAATATATACTAAAGCAGAAATGCATATTTACTTTAGAGAAGTCGTGTGCAAATGGAGGTTTTTATGAATTAAAAATGCAAAGAGAGAGCGTAATATGTACAAAATAACCACGAGCAACGTTACTGAAGCAGGAGTTTGGATGGTTCAGTGCAAGCATAAATGATAAACATCTAAAATATCAACTTTTACGCGCAGAAGAAGACAAACCCAGCATGCCAATAAACCTACATTTGTACATAATGAGTCGTGCTACATGGTCCAGACAAACATATAGCAAATATAAGAGAAATAGCCTGTGTAAGTGAGCTTTACAGTCTATTGTCTTTTTGTCTCGGGTGCCAAACTGGACTGATGCCCGACATGAGTGCAGCATGACTCGCATTACTCCGCCACTTGTGGACGAGATTAGTCTAAATATATCCAGAGGAGCTCTGTTAAATTCACGTGCAGAGACGACGAATTCATATCTGCCATGGTCTCGATGATGAAATAATCTAAAATAGATTTAATTGGCCAAAATAGCTTCCAGGATAACTGACGCATGAGCGCCACAGGGCCACAATTCTCTTAAATATGACCTGTCATATCAAACTCAACAAGTTCTCTAGTTTAGCCTATTAAATGTTATTTGTGGCACAAAGATTAAGCTTTACGTGCATAACAAAGTTTAAACCGTGATGCTCTGAGTCTAAAATTATCATCTTCGTCTTAAAAATGTTTCAGACGTGTCCGCAGAGGTTAAGGTTAGGGTTAAGGTGAGGGTTGGGTTTAAAAACGAACTAAATGGTTAAAAAAAATGGCAGGTTAACCAGCTTGACGTGAAACTGGATACGATTCTCCGTTTGGTTCTACCTTGTAATGTGGTAAGTTAAGGATGATAATCTATAGATAGATAGAAGAAGCTCTCCAATGAAAAAAAAAAACGTGTTTCAAATAATTAGCTCCTTTAAAATATCCTTAATTGGGTCGATGCAAAGTTCCCTCTCAGTATTTTTCCCTCAGAGGTCTACTTTGTAAACTCATTGACTCATATAGACTACACACACGTTGAGGCGTAGGCTATCTGTCATTTTGTGCCAGTGGTCACATGGCTTTGGCCCTCAGGAATGGATAGAGATGGATCCCCACGTCAGCTTGTACGTCTAAGGATTTCTGCTCCAGCAGTCTGCCTCAAAGTGACTGGAGCGCAGCGCCGCGGAGGAACTATGCGCGGATTATTATAGGACGTTTCCAACAGCAGAATATGGATTTTGATGAGCGCATCTCTGGCTCTAATATGTATTTACCGAGCTGCACTTACTACGTCTCCGGAGCCGATTTCTCGGGTCTCCCTCATTATTTAACCCAGAGCCAGTCCTCCTGCCCCATGACATACCCCTACCACCAGTCCTCAGCGCTGCCACAGGTCCCGTCCGTCAGAGATGTGGCGTTCAGAGACTATGGGATTGATGCCTCCAGTAAATGGCACCACAGCAGGGGAAGCCTATCACACTGCTACACCGAGGACATGGTGCACAGGGACGGCTGGACGAGCCCGACCTCACGGGGAGGGGAGATCCTGGTGAAAGGCAGCAGCTCTAGCGCCAGCAGCCACTCGGGGTCCTCCAATAACCCGACGCCCGGCTTCTATGGCAGCGTGGGCAGGAACGGAGTCCTGCCGCAAGCTTTCGACCAGTTCTTCGACACCGCCTACGGGAGCGCGGAGAATAACAACAGCACAACACCGACAGCAGCAGCACAAGCAGCGGACGCGGCCAAAACAAGCCCCGCTCCGGCTCACCCGGGCTCGGACACGGCGGAGGAGAGCTTCAGCCCCAAGTCGTCCTCCGGCCACAGCGAGGAGAAGCAGAGCAAGAGCAGCAGTGAGTATGTTCCCGAGAAAAATCTAGCAGCGTTGCTCTTAAAGCGTTTTATATGCTGTTTTATAAGCACGTAAGGTTTATGGAGGGCCTGCAGATTTACCCTATAACAAAACTATGTTATAAACGGCAAGATCACGTGCTTGGGATTGAAATTGGCCGTGAAGACTTTGGCGTTAAGCTTGTCTTCCAACATTTCAAACAAGATCTCCACTTCTTTCTCCATATGTGCGCCTAAATATCCCTGTAAACTTCATTTATATGACAAATCATGTGGAAACGACAAAACATTTTACATGAATCCTAAATCTTTCATATCATCCATTATTATTCATTATTTTTCATCATATTTCTTTTAACATGTACATGTTTAGATTTTTAAAATTCATTTTGTGCATAGTTTTATTTGAGAAAAAAAAGAGCATTGCTCACAAAACATTTGACAGACACCCCCACCCATACTGCCTACATCTGTACAGGGGATTATCATTCAAAATTGAATGGTAAACACACATACAAAAACAAAAGCACATATACACAGGAATAGACACACAACACTATACACACATACAAGCTTATATAATCAAATCAAATGTTAAAGTATATTTAGGCTACTTTATCTTCAGTTTTTCTGTGAGTTGAGAGAATTACTTTCATTGTCATTGCACAGTGTACAGCGAAAGTAAGTAGTAGTCAGTGC
Source organism: Lutjanus campechanus (assembly GCA_027495735.1). Classification (NCBI taxonomy): domain Eukaryota; kingdom Metazoa; phylum Chordata; class Actinopteri; order Lutjaniformes; family Lutjanidae; genus Lutjanus; species Lutjanus campechanus. Next base: position 53,544 of record JAJHUR010072450.1, on the reverse strand, counting down.
ATTCACACACATCAGACAACAGTTAAAATAAGAAATCAACAAATGTAAGCATATAAAAAATATAAATAATTTTACAGGTGTGACCCATGAAAACAGTAAGATAGTTTATTGTTGAAGCAGCACATCTGTATATTCCACATTTGCTCAACATTTACAGAATTATAGTGGAGCAGTAAAGTAGAGCATTAGGAATAATACGGAACATAAGGTGCCGTTGGATGTAAACATGTATGCAGGTTCAATACATACAAAATACTAAAGGGTGCATGTAGTATGGAAATTTTGAGGTTGACACTCTCATAGAGTACTTCATCTGTTCTAATTTAAGGAATTCTGTTTGGATTTATAATTTGGTTTATTCCAGATTGACTGAAGCGAGCAGCTGAGGCATTTTAATCTAACTTTGGAGACGATTTAGGTTTAAACCCTGCTACTTATTCAAAGATAAATATTTACAAATTCTCTGGATTTACCAGGATTTAATTCAACAACTGTTTCCCATGAAAATTCGCCTCCCTGCCACTTAAACAACAGTTTTTTACGCACAGTGAAATCAAAAGCGGACAATACAAGAAGCACACCAGATACATGATACTCATGCCTGTTTGCTTTAGGCCCTCACTCTTAAATGGCAGCCAGTATGGTTTTACACAGGTTTCAAAACGCTTTCACTACTTCCGACATGCAATCCCTCATATCCAACATGTCCAACTATCAAGTCCAGTCTTTGTTTACAAATCTCGGTCCTGCAGGCCTGCATGAGAGGAGGGAGACACTTGAACTCCAGAGCTCGTGTTAGACCACCACCGCTGCTGCTGCTTCAAATCTGGAAATAGACTAATGATTTCATGTTGCTGCAATGTGTGTATAAGATATTATATGTTGACCTTTTCTTTAATTTATTCTGTTTCTCAGGTGGCCAGAGGACGCGCAAGAAGAGGTGTCCATACTCAAAGTATCAGATCAGGGAACTGGAAAGGGAGTTCTTTTTCAGCGTTTACATCAACAAAGAGAAGCGTCTGCAGCTCTCACGGATGCTCAATCTGACAGATCGCCAGGTCAAAATCTGGTTTCAGAACAGGAGGATGAAGGAGAAGAAATTGAACAGAGACCGTTTACAGTACTACACCACAAACCCCCTGCTATAAAAACTCAACAAAGACTGTCACTGGCATGAAGCCACGAATGCAACTCCCCAACTACAACTACACAACTACATCTGATCTGGACAAGAGGAAGAGTTTTTTAATGATGTGTCCGACTTCATAAAGAATTCTACTATTTATACACTATTTTGTCATTAAACACCGTTGACTCTATTATTATTATTATTATTATTATTATTATTATTATTATTATTATTATTATTATTACATAGGTCTGTTATTCTGCTTGCCCGACCAATAATCAACAATTTTCAAAATTTTAAAGTTAAGTGGTTGCGTGTATGGTGTGCCTACGCAGAATTCCCTTAATATTATTTAGTAACACACGGATATAATAACAAATTTGGAGATTATTGTACTGCAAATATTTTTTTTAGTATGTTTTTTCCTTAAAATTAAAGTTAAAACCGTTTTTACGCACGCACACACAACTTTTGTGGCCAGAAAATTTGACAACGAACTACTATCATCCTTTCTCTTTTAACTTTATTGCATAAAAACAACTCAGCTGACTGAAAACTATTCTGGTGTGTTATGGAATTAATATAACCAAACCTCCTCCTCATCTGACACTGTTGGTGGAGACCAACTGTACCCAAAAAATTTCATGCATTTTAAGCCTGACATTTAACATCTGCGCCTGATCCTTCAGTACAAGCGCTTTGTTGAGCTCTTCTTGACCGTAAAGTTGGATTAATCTCAAAGGCACTGATAAAAACGAAATCAAAACCCCCAAATGAAACAAAACCCTACATTTTGCTTTATATGTCAGCACGTGGATCGTATCAGGTGCATGATATGTTGGTCTGATTCTTTTTATTCCTTCATGGCTGGAAATGGGATCCGCTGCAGTTATTATTTGATATCCATTACACAGAGTTCATTCATTTTCTGGGACAATGTGGAAGGGCTGATTTTTGACCTAACACGCCTGTTAGGGCTCACGGCAACAATCCTGACAACGCACATAAATGTAGAGCTGCAATGATTAGACTTAATGATCAGTCACTGAAAGAATTAGTTGTCAAATATTTTGAAAATCGATTTATCGTTTCAGTCATTTTTTAAAGCAAAAATGTCAAATGTCTTAAATGTAAGGATTTTCTTTTTCTTTATTTCTTTGTCATTGATGACAGTAAATGAAGAGTCTTTGGGTTTTGGACTGTTGGTTGGATAAAAGAAGCATCTCAAGGCGTCTTTTAGGGTTCTGGGGAAATGCGATGAGCATTTTTCACAATTCATTGGCACTACAGACCGAAGAAGTGACAGAAGTGATTAATCAGTTCATCCTGAAAATAATCGGCAGATTAAACAATAATGAAAATAATTGTTATTTGAGGCCCCACTTCTAAATTGTTGAAAGAGTATATCTCTTTAATCCCCTAAAAGCCCAAGTAGACCCATCAGGCAGTGACAGTGGGGTAAGTAGGGCGAACTCCACCACTATTACTATAGTCACTATATATATGGTAATTTAGTTATTATCTGGAGCGCTTTAATCCAAATATTCTACATCTGTTTGAGACAAAATAAACAGGTTAGGAATTCAGGCCATCAAGATTTATGTTAACCTGCAGAGGAAGATAGAACGAAGCCCGCGCACATGTAAAGATGGGTAAAAACTGGCTTCAGGTGGCTTTATATCCACCAGCAGGCCCCTTGAAAACAACTTGAATAGCCTGCCATAAGCTAATAAGGGCCCTGATGCCTTCCTTATACCGTGCATCCTGTGGGGCTCCCAGGAATGCCGCTTTGATTGCTGCACATCCTCCCAGTTGCTCCAGTAACTTGGCCATAAAACGCGGATTCGTCTGGAGCATTTGGAGTGTAGTGCAATAAAGCGTCTGAGACCAAGGTTATTAACTGTGACTAAGGGGCTGAAAAACAACGGCTGGCTGGAAGCATTCAAAGCTTGTGTCCACGGACCTTTCCGCCGTCATTTGTTGCAGCATCTTACCGTGGTAGGAATATTCTGCGTTTGTTCTGTCTTGTGTTGCAGTGTGTAGGCCTGCCGTCTGTGGCCACTGGGTGGCGCTGCTCAGATCAATGTCATTGCCGTGAATTGAGATATAAAAGAAGTTTCAGCTGCTCTAAAATATGTCACCACCTCAGGATTTCATTGTACAGGTAGGCACAGAAATATTGTCGTGTGCATTTTATGACTACAGGGGGTTTATTAATGGGATTTGAGGGACTATTTTTCCTCGTTTATCATCTGCGTCTGAGTACTGAAGACGCTTTTCACATGTTATGATTTAATGGAAACATTACTGCCATAAGCTAATAAGGGCCCTGATGCATTGAAACATTACTGGCAAACTTACCAGAGGTAAATAGTGCAAAGAAGATGTTTATTTGTTTCTTTGAGCATCACATTTAATCCATGTTCTCAGGTTGCAGTATAGCACGCGTTAGGCCTGCATGAAGTGACTAATGGCACTATGAAATAAGAAAACAAGGGCCTCTGTTCCAAACAATCTGTATCTCACCAACTTTTACTATCTACACACAGTTTAAAACCTAAATTATGCTTCATTTTATAAATGCTACATTTGATTTATGTTGTTTAGTCGTCAGGTAAACAATGTTGGAGACATTTTGTTCCCTTTGATATTAAGATGCAACTTGTGTGCGCCCTATGGCCGTCACTGTGCGCGCGCCAGCATAGACAGACACAAACAGACATTTTGACGCACAGCAGTCAGGATTTTCATTATTTTTCTAACATTTCTTTTAAAAAAAAAAAGAAGAATTGAATGAATTTAAAAAAAATGTTTTATGGGAATAATAATATAAGCTCACCCACAGCGCACTCTGAAACATCACAGGAAATATCCAATAGGGTTAATGATTATTATCATTCATTGGGGCCAGACTGCAGCAGGTTTGACGCCATATAAAATGGCTGTACATAAACTGTAGCTCTCATTTCTAGACTTTATGGCTCCAGACTTAAAGGAAAAATGGAGGTGGCCGATGTTGTATTTCAGGGTGAACCCACCTTTGGAGACATTTTTATGCTGACCTAAAGCTGTAGGCCTGTGTTATAAACTCCTAACCTTATTGACGCTCTAAGGAAGCCTGGGTTGATGTATTTCTGACTTTTTATTTTAATTTTATTTTAAATATCGTAGCTGTCCAGGCCAACGATTTGTGTTTACCTTATATAATGAGCACCAACCAATATTAAATTTTAATTTACTTGGACGGCGGACTTGTATTACAAAATGGTCCATAACAGATTATTGGTCTCGTTTAACTGAGACTAAATGTATAGTTACTATTACATAGATTCACTTAAGTTGAGTGTGTGTGTGTGCATATATATATATATATATATATATATATATATATATATATATATATATATATATATATATATATACTGATTCGTGATTATTAGTTTGCTAGGTTTTAAAAAAAATATTTTTGCCATTATCTCCATTACCTCCAATTCAGATATGTAGGCCTGTTGTCTAAATGAAAAACTGAAAAAGCATAAAGACTATAAGAGATAGCGGAGAAGATCTTTTATATATTAACAACAAAATTAAATAATTTTAAAAGGCGCACTGCGTTTTTTGTTCATGGCTGGATTTGATATTACGAGGTGTTGATTTGAGATAAAACGTGTGTATTTAAAATAATGGAGATTATGTGTATTTGGGCCCTGGACATACGTGTGTATTTTCTGGAAAAAAAAAAAAAGTAAGTAAATGTGTGGAGAATCTCTCACAAATTCCCAGTGATTCTTTAAGGATATGCAGGGTTGGCAAGATTTAATCTATTCAGTAACGAACTAAATTTCTTACAGTCTTACCAGTGTTAGGCGACCATTAAGAAAAATGTAGCTCCAGGGCATTGTTCAGCTAGTGTGTCTGCGTGTCACCTTTATAAACGCCCAACAGGGCCCTTGCAGTAAAAGGTGTCTGGACGCAATCATGGCATTTTGCACCCACAATATTCACACCACAGCCAGAGAAACCTGGAGGACTCTGAAGTAAGTGACTCTGCACTGGTTTGACCAGGAATGTGACAACATTAAACCCTGTGTGTACACTGCTTTTGGTCAGTCCATGAGGAATTTTAAAAAATAGCCCAATAATAATCATCAGAGCAGCGCAGGAAGGGTTAAGAGTCCCTCGACCAAAGAGTCACACAGGACCTTTTGGATTTTTGATGCACCCTGTGCTTCTCAGAGGCACCCTTCATTTTTACAGTGCTGTAAAAGTGGCTATAAAGCGATGCATTGTACATAATTGTTAGGGACAGCTTTCAACAACTAAGTTGTCAAATAGGGGTTGTTGTTGTTAAATTTACATAGGCAGCTTTGGGCTTATAGGTGGCTCAAAATGTGAGATTCAAAAGGAGATTTAAAGATTTTACCTAAAAGCCTCTGATGCACCACAGTTTTCTCTTTACTTAGCCTAAAACAAAATATACGACACAGTGGAGCTCCCCGGCCGGACTGGGAGGAGTCTGCAGTCGCCTGGTGTTTTAATTGGCTGCAGGCTACAGTGAGAAGCGTGAGTATCAGTAATTATTCAGCAATGTTTTGCACAAGAAATGTCAGCCAGAAAGGGCTATCTTCATCCTCCGTCAAATTACACCACAACGATGACATGCCCCAACAACCAGGCTGGAAACTCGTTTTTCGTGGACTCCTTAATCAACGTGAGAACCGACAGCGGTTCATATTACCAAAGTAACGGCGTGTATTTGCCACCAGCGTCGGAATATTCTTATGGACTCTCCGGCGGCTCGTGTTTCCCGGGGATCGGTAAGCGCAACGAGCCGAGCACCCAAAGCGTGATTCCGTCTCCTGCTCCGTATGTTCAAGGGATGGAAACGTGGCTGGAGACATCGAGATCCTGCCGGGTGGATCAGCCCGGCGGCCAGCATATGGCTCAGTGTTCCTTCTCACCGAGTATAAAAGAGGAGAGCGCATACTGTCTTTATGAGTCTGACAAATGTCCTAAAGGAGCCACAGTAGATGACATTTCCTACTCGACCGCATCATGCCCGGTCCCGGGCTACTTTCGTCTGTCTCAGACATACACGTCCTCCAGGCTGTACCATGACGTCCAGCCAAACATGAATCACTTTACTCTGCAGCGACCGGCGCGCCTGGACAGCCAGCAGCCCTCCCAGCAGCCCCAGGCTGCCTCTGCTGAGCCGGAGCGGAGGGAGAGCCACGAGGAGGCGCCTGTCCCTGCGCCCTGCGTCCCGGCCAGAGAGGAGGACAGCCGCCTGTCCTCGGAGGGCTCATCCTCTCCTGAGCCTGCTGAGACATGCAGTGCGGAGTGTCCAGAAAAGCCAGTCAAAGGTGAAGAGACGACACATTGTAGAGATTTTAAAAAGGCATAAAGGGCATGCACGCATAATTTTGAGGTTCCCATTGTTATTTAAATCACCACAGAAGACTGCATGAGCATGAAGGCTGATTTTCTATCATAATATTAATATTTAGGTCAACAGTCAGCCACGCACAGGTATGCGTTTATCGGCTATTTACTGGTTTATCTGGCATGAGGCGAAATTGAACGTGACTTAACCAATCAGAGCCGAGGATCAGAGCTGTTGTGCTTTATTAGCTGTTTTTTTTTTTACACCACAAATAGGCTGCTATAGGTGTGCTTTATTATGATGCTACTCAAACAGACCCATTATTGGATTTATTTTAAAAAGCAACTATATGAAATTTTGATAATGAAAAAGAATAATAACAATTCTTGTGTTTTTAAAGGTGAAATCAGTAGGATTCGTCCGAGCTGTTTGTAAACGCACCAGATAGATAGTTTTTGAGTCTCATTCCCAGGATGCCAAATACAGATGTTTTGGATTGGCAAAGCCTCCCGAGAACAGCAAAAATGAGAAAATAAGAAAACTAACAGGCAAAGGGTAGGGTATCTGCAGATACAGCCACCACCACACACTTCTAGTGGATCATAAGCGACGATTGAAAGGGAATATGTATATATGTGGCAATACTTTTTTTTTTCTTTAGAAAAATGTTGCTCTAAATATTAGGGTTTCATGATTATTAATATCAAGGCTGTTCCAGTGTAGCCCAGGCCTCGCTATAATTTCAGCAGACTGTGCAGACTGTGTTTTATGTCTTAATAAACGTGCAGTTGGCCACAGGCTGCTGTGGTTAAGGCTGCTTAACGGGGCAAATAGCAGTTTCTGGTAAAATGCTGAATTGCAGCTATATCCATATAGCTGTATGGTGGTGCGTAAAATGGTAGTAAAGACAAATAGAAGACAGAAATCAGGCATTATACAGGTTTTAATACTATTATACTACTATTATACTATACTATACTATGGTTTTGTAGTAGGTGTCAGTTCAAACTCTCGAATTTATATATCAAACCCCATCTTGAGTAGTCTACAATAGTTTACAGACTTTCTAACATTTGTCCAGGGACTACAGACGAAAAATAGACCCTTGGCGCATATACAGCCATGTTTAGTAATGTGCACTGTCCCTGTTAAATAAACCAATAGATAAAAAAAATAAAAAAATAAAACACATCTTTATTTATTCAGCATGTCGGGGTCTGTTTATTTTGGATTTTGAATTTTATGGGTCCATAATTTCGATCAAATACGTGAGGCTTCCCTCCAGGTATGATGTTTGTTTTTTTTGTCACACCTGTTGCCTAATGTCCTTTCTCGTTTTCAGATGGAAAAATTGAAAGTACGGCAAACTGGCTCACAGCTAAGAGTGGCCGAAAGAAGCGCTGCCCCTACACCAAGCACCAGACTCTGGAGCTGGAGAAGGAGTTTCTCTTCAACATGTACTTGACAAGAGAGCGTCGCCTGGAGATCAGCCGCAGTGTGCACCTCACTGACAGGCAAGTCAAAATCTGGTTCCAAAACAGGAGGATGAAACTGAAAAAAATGAGCCGGGAGAACAGGATCCGAGAGCTCTCCAGCAACTTCAGTTTCTCATGAGACTGTCTGTGTCTTTGGCGCCCTCCTGCATCCATGGCAAGGGCGCCTGTGCAGACTGAGCCCCCCACCCAACTGTGAGAATGTCCATGGAAAATAGGACCCTACTGCTAACTTATTGATTGTTGTTCTTCCTTTATTTTCACGTCTTGTTTTATTTTGTCGTGGATATGTATTTATAAATGGCTACATTTGTAACGTTGATTCATTGTGTTTAAAACTGTTCAGAATGTGACCACAATGTTTCAGAGCTTCAGGCTTGTACATATTGTATATTCAACCTGAGTGAACCATTGGAATTTGCATGCTGGACTAACTCTTGGGATACTTGTGTTACAGTTACATGTAGGCCTTTATGTGACAGCTAAAGCACCCAAGAGGTCTGATGAATATTTGCACATTTTGCTGGTCAAATTAATAAAACCATCCCTGCAACTGCAGACTTCTTATTTCATTCAGAAAGACGGATTAGACGCCGGGCGCTGTTTAAATCTTAAATCTGGCACAGTTACAGCTCACGGTGCTAATGCCTTTGTGTTTTGGACTGGGTCCGCTTTGTGCACAGTAAATATTATTACAGTAGTAGAGGGTGATGTTCTTCATAGTTTAGGCCTGTGATAGATGTCTGGCGGCTGTGCACACTTCGTTGCTTTTTGTCCTTGACACCAGACTTAAATTTAAACCACACAGTGAGTGAGGAAGCAGTGATTTTTTTCACTGTAATTTTAAAATGTATTTTACATTATGATTAAGTGGCTTCTTGTTGAAAAAACGAAGACCAACAAATAATTGGTAAAATGCTTAATTTTGATATCTAAGTAACGACGCAAAAGGACTAAAATTTTACAAAATGCCGCACACATCAAATCATGAATAAAATCTGTCAGAACATTGTCTTTTGCGCATTTACAGATGTCTAAAATGTGTACACATCTTATACTGAGATACTACACAATTTCCACACTTGGAAAACAGCAAAAACACATTATAACAGATATCCCTGAAGAGGAGAGCGGGCTGTTGCGTGGTTTAGGTAGTCTCATGTTGTTGGGCTATAATATTTCTCCCACAACAAGAAACTGCCTTGATTACCTCAGTAAAACTCGTCGCATCATGAGAAGTGAATCACTATTAATTACTGGTCAGATTTATTAATAATAATTTGGCGCAGAGTGCTTTCAAACACTTAAAAAATAGTATTCCAAAAAGTGCAATAAAGTGTTTTATTGTTGTGCGTAAAATGAACTATTGATATGATTTTTCTGTTTTAATTATGAAGATAAATCCTGCATCTTGACATGGTTATATTTAATCTTAGAGATGCAAAGTTTTCACCACATCTATAATTTAAGACAACCTCTGCAGAGGATTTCTGGCGTCTTTGTGTGATCTAAGCCGCGGGAAGTAAAGCTGAAGGCTGGGGAATGAAAGGATTAAGGCTTGTATATGTCCAGTGGAGGAGGAAAGGACAGACAAGGCCTCGGTTATGATCATTGCAGTCTGCCAGTTGCCTCGCCGTAGGAAATGCCGGATGCGTCTGCTTGCGCCAGAGAAAGGACACAAAGGCTGAGCTTTATTGGTGATATTTAGCTTAGACAGCCAGGTTGTAACCTGAAGAAAAACAACCCAATTGCCCGTGATAAAAAGGGCTGTTATATAGCACCCAAATAACCTCACCCCACTTTCCGTTTTAGATTGCCTTCAAAGTGTAGACCCACAACCCTGCAGACACAGCTTTGTGCATCTTGGAAACTGTCCCTTAAGATGTTTTGATTTTTATCCTCTACTGATGTTTTAAACACACCTCTGCTTGTTTTATCTTATTTTAAGAAGTCTTGAAAATATTTTATATAGCAACAACTAACGAGAATCTGATTTTTTCCCCCCAAAGTAAAAGTTTTACAGATGGAAGTCATTAAATTATTATAAGCCTTTTATTTTGATGGATAAATCATCCCATTAGATTTTTATGAATATATATATTTTTAAGCAAAGAGCTTGTTTGATGATTTCACAAATGGAGGCTTTAAAGTAGCTAAAGCTCCCCCTGCTCCCCTCCATCACAACTATGTTCGATTACACCAACATAAGATCTCCTGACAAAAATCATAACGTTTATTGCTTATAAAACGTAATATTTCCCAATAAATGCGCGGGGATTTGCTATTAAAATATGGTGGGGAAAATGGTGGCCATTTACTTGAGCAGCAGGCTGATTTATTATTTATTGTTCTGTCCCACGGTCACGTGTTTGGGGCGCCCTATCCAGTCTTGGGCAAGGTTCAACTTGCTGGACGCATTGAGGCTTCAGCTGGTGCAGGAAAGCAGCACATTAAATGCAATGAATCTGTTTTTTCTAAATACTGCAGAACTGTAACGTGCTATTTTTTAATTTTTGCTTTTGCATGCTTGCAATGTCGACGCTGGGAACGAGTTATTTTGTCGAATCGCCTGTCCTTCCCGAGCAGGAAGATATGGCACCGAGATACTCATCAGCTGCAGGGGTGGAGCAGGCGATGCTCACCGAATATGGCGGACACGAGTCTTGCCCTTTGCAGGCGAAATCTTCTATTTTTGGTGGATCTTGGAGTCCCATCTCGGCCCACGCTCCAAACACAGCCGCTCCGACCTACATACACCACCCATACACCAGCGGGGACAGCGATGGCATGTTTACGCGCTCCTGGGCGTTGGATCCAGTATCCGCGTCTCTGTGTTTGACGGGATTACCATCGACAGCCATGCATTATGAGATCAAACCCGAGCCTCTGATTGGGAGTGCTGAATGTACAACTTTGGAGACACACACACCTCTTTTGTCTGACATAGGAAACGAAGCGTCGCTTGCGGAGATTCCCTGTGAAACCATATCCACGTCTAAAGCCACTGTGGAGAGTCCAGCACCAGAGGATAAGAGGGAGGCGGATGCAAGTAAGCGATGCAGTGTTTTAATTTTTATTCTGGTCACTTCATGGTGAACGAAAATGGCATTAATGAGGATGTGAAGGAATTGTTCTGGATGGTACAGGCTTGGATTGGTACAAAAATGTGCGTAAAATTTAGGCTCAAAGAGAAACGATAGTCTTAACGCTCAATGACATGATATTCTATTTAAAAAAAAAAGAAGATAATCATAGTCTTCAAGATGTTTATCACGCTTTAATGTACAAGTATTTAAAAAAATCAAAGCAACTTTATGTGGAATTGGCTATCCTCAGTCCTCAAATACTCAAAATAATTTCTTTTACAAATATATAATCTGCCAGGCTTAGCATGTCTTCCCCAAACTGTAAAGCCTTGTTTTTGAGTCCTTTTCTGAGAGCATTAACTCTCCTGTTTCCTGGTTTTTGACCCTCCTGTCTCCAGATAACCCATCATCCAACTGGCTTCACGCAAAGCCCACCAGAAAAAAGCGTTGCCCCTATACAAAGCATCAAATCCTCGAACTGGAAAAGGAGTTTCTATTTAACATGTACCTCCCCCGGGATCGTAGATACGAAGTAGCCAGACTCCTGAGTTTGACCGAGAGACAGGTGAAAATCTGGTTTCAGAACCGCAGGATGAAGATGAAGAAAGAAAACAAAGACCGGCGGAGGGACAGTAAACTTGTTTTGGACTGATGGCCTGAGAGGGGGGATGTGGGTGAGGCAGAGGGAGAGGAAGGGGAGTCTGTCCTTAATATTCCTGACCTGTTACACATGTTGATGTAAAGTTTGTGCTGTTAAAATTGATGCTGGATGTTTTTCTTTTTTAATATGATATCCAGTTTTTGATGTTTGTGAGAGGACAGTGTCCCGTCAGAATTTAGATGTGTTGTAATTTTGCGCACAGAAATAGTGAACTACACATTTGTTAACTGCATGAAATGATCCTTGACTACCTGAATGTCTTTCAGCTACCTATTTGCATTGTTTAACTTATTGTTTTTGCAATCTAGATGTTTTTTTAACCGTTAGGTTTTGATCCATTTGTGAAAACACTGTGCACACTTTAAATACCTCGTCGTTCCATCCAAAATAAAGAGTAGTTTGTATAGCACATGAGACAGTAATTATGTCTTATTAATTTGCTGCCATTTTTGCTCAGTATTAAAACTTTTCACGCATTTCTAGCATATTTTAACAAACTATAAACGATAAATTAAAGAAACACTACAACTTAGTTAATTTACTGCCCTGTTAACCATAAACATTTCAAAACTATTTCGACAACATTAGAATTTGTACTTCTGTAACTGAAAATTAATTGAACTGAAAACCTATGTTTATTTTAGTAAAAAACAAAACACAACCAAACAAAACAAAACAAAACAAAACAAACCTTTACTAGGCCCGAGTCCTCCTGCGCTTTATGGCGCAAACAACAAAAATAAACCACCAAAAAAACTTCCCAAGGCCTCTCCAGATTTATATTTTCCCTGAAAGACTTTTATCTACCACACTGGCATGGAGTTGTGTGTGTAATAATAATATTTAGGTAGTACAATAATATTATTGTGGAAATGAGAGAAGGATCTATTTGATTTTATTTTTTAGTAACTTTCTTATTTTCAAGAGTCGAGGCATCCTATTTAACCAAATAATGAATATAAAGAAGAAAAGGCCAGAATTACTTGAATTATCTCTGGGTATCCTTGGATCATTATTAAAAAGCTTTACAAAAATAAAATTCACCGCATGGATTGCAAGCCTTCATTAAACAGCGACGTAACAATAATAAAAAAAACACACAAAAATCACAAAATTGTGACTGCAAATGAAGACAATAGTGACACTTAAAAAGCATTTGTAGTAGTAGTTTAGTTTGCATTTAATTATCGTCAGAATCATAGCAAGTCTGCATATGCATAACTTTGTAGGACATTTTCGGCTTGTGAACGCCCTACGAACTAGATGCCCTCGTGTAATAAACCACAATCACAGCCTCAAACTGTTTATAAGGTGCGAAAACAGCAAAGCATGTAGAGGCTCAGTGACAGCAGTAAAGCAGCATTTCTATAATGAGGCTCGGGCAAACAGTCAAATATGTGATATTGTTGTAAGACTAAGACACACACACACATACACACACACACACACACACACACACACACACACACAGAAGAGAGGTGTAGGGTATGGCAGTATACTGCAGATGGGTCTGTCTTAAAACGTCTAATTGCTTTACGACCGTCTACCAACAATTAGACTGTCTCAGTGCAGAAACACCCGTTTGTTATTTTGTCGCAGCAACAGACCCACACTCACACAATAACATGTTTCACACGCTGAAAAAAATCCCAAAACATAGACCGTATCACTGTATTTGGTGAACAAGTGGAAAATGACATATTTGAATAAAATGGCACAGTTAAGAATAAAACAAAACAAAACAAAATAAAAAACAAAATAAAAAAATAAAAATAAAATAGAGAAACGAACAGAAAACACTACAAAACTTGAAGTAACAAAAACTATCACCATCCAGAAGATGGTGTGTGTGCTTCGTGCTGAGCTGAGTGTTGCTGCGCTCTGACCGCCAGCAGGTGGAGGCAGCGGCTCGTCTGAAGGAGAGCAATGTTCAAACTGGGTGATGCGTTCAGGGTACATCAAGACCACTCCCCATTTATTACAAACCTGCACCAGTGGTGTCGTTTTTGTCGTAAATCATCTAATCCTGCTGCGTGTTCTGTTTCATTTTATCGTCATCTATGGCATAAATTGCTCATTAAAAATTCGTATTTAATTAAAGTGGAGTTCTGTTTGGCCAGGGGTTCCTTTACTTTTTATTGCAGAATCTGAGAGAAGAGCACAGCATAGTTCATCAAATGACTCCACCTTGTGCTTTTGGATGGTTTAGAACAGGGGTGTCAAACTCATTTGAGTTCATGGGCCACACACAGCTCAGTTTGATCTTGAGTGGGCCACAGCAGTAAAACCACTGCATAATAACAACACCAGCAAAAGTTTCCCTTTTAAGAAATCCAAATACATTCTACGTTCAATGAACCATTAGTTTACAAAACAGATGACGAAGAGCCTGATATGTCTTCAGGAAAATATGTTTCATTTTTTCCACATTTAGTCAGTCTACTGTCATTACATGTGCCTTACAACAGTAGTTTTCAAACTGGGGTTCAGGGACCAATGGGGGTCCCTGAGTGGGCTGTAGGTGGTCCCCAGGAAAAGGAGAAATAGCCAACATTTAACTTTTATTAATTTTAAATTTTTTTTTTTTCCAGTTTGGAACAAGGAAAGAAATAGAGTTAGCCTTCTTGATTGTAACTTATTGTGATTCAAGTTTGAATTTGAGGAGTTTGTTAACATCAAACATAGGAATCTAAAAATTACTCAGACGGGACTCCATAAGACAAAATATTCTCAAATTGGGGGTCCCTGGTCTAATTTGCATTTATTGTGGGGGTCCTTTGTATGAAACAGTTTGGAAACCCCTGCATTACAATCTACAGATCATGGTGGAGCTACAAATGCACCAAACATTTATGTATTTTTGAACTAAACAGCAATGTAGTATTTTGTATTTTACTTATATATGACTCAAACAACATCTCAACATTTAAAAATCCTTTTATTCTTCCAGACATCTCCACTCCTGTGTAGTAATGCTGACACACAACACTAACTAAAGTGCAAACTAATGAGAAAGAAGGACAAGTTATCCCCTGCCTTACAAACCATTCAGAAATAAAAAGATTTGACAATGCCTTAGAAACAGGGTTCTACCGCCAGTGTTTTAAATGTTCAGTAAATTCATTGGACTCTTCTGGCAGAAATATAATATCATATTCATAAGTGTGTTTTCATTAGAGTGTAATCATGTTTTATCTACCATACAGGGGTGTCCAAGATGGCACTTTTGTCTGTTGGTCTGTTTTTTTTAGAACATGTGGGCACCAGAGAGGCGATTGCCCCCCTTGCTGCCCTACTGAATCCACTAGTGTACATAGACTGCAGGTCCTCTTCCATGGAGGCTGCCATGTTGCACTACCATGTTTCTACAGTAGCCCTGAATGGACGAACCAAATGCAGGCTCTAAATAAGGTCTTTCTCATTTTTTTGCAAGTTTCACAGCCAATGTAGATTCTCCTGCACATCCGGAAAGGGAGAGTAAGGCGAAGTGTTTGCAATCTTCAAGCCCACCACTAGATACTAAAGCCTACATACTGTTCCTTTAAGAGAGAAGTCAGATACAGATTATTTTGTACTTAAACTGCTCATTAACAATATTTTTCACAATGTTCAGTATTCTGATCTGGAATCAATGACTGCTCTGCCACATTTTCTACTTTGCATAAAAGTCATCCAGTGGGCCAGATGAGACCCTTTGGTGGACCGCACCTGGCCCACGGACCCTACATTTAACACCCATGTGCGAAGAATATCTGTAGCCGAGATATCCAGTGATAAATTGGTAGAATTTGAATTTGACCGATTGATTAACAAAATAAGCATGACATATTGATCACACATGACACACACACACACACACACACACACACACACACACACACACACACACATGCAGTTATGTCACCACTTCCACTTCCAGGAGCTGGATTGGACCTCACTGGACACCAACTGAGTGATGAACTTGAGGTCCTAAAAAGTGAGAGATACCCTGATGTTTAAACCTTCCCTCCCTTCCTGGTTTCCCTCAACCTACCTCTTCCTCCACCCCCCTCACCCCCACCCTCAAAGGTCATCCACATGTAGCTCATTAAGTGTCTTACTCCTTTTAAGAAAAACTGCTGTAAAGATATTGCAGACAACTGATGTTCCCATTTTTCAAAAATACGATAAGAGAGTGACATTACACTGTAGAAACCTTCAGTCATTAGAGAACAGTGTTGTGTGTAGATGACATTCCTCCCTAATCCCCATGCACGTTTGGGTGGATATCTTCCATGCAAACAGCCATTTGAGGAGCCATGCTGCAGGAAAACAGAAAGTTGCTTGGATGTTGTTTGCGGTGGGACCTCTGATGACCCCTATACATCAAACCTCATGACACCAGCAGTGACAGAGGAGGCCATGAGTGAACTCTGGAGGAGAAGTTCAGGGGAGTAAAGTCATGAGCACATGGGGGTCGGTTTCACCCACTTATCCTCACTGCCAATAGTCTGTTGTTTTGTATGTGGATAGTGAGGTTACTTCTGTGACATGTGAGTGTTCTATAGGCCAAAACATTTCTGCAGATTCTGCAGATTCTTGTCCCACTGATAACACCTCACACTGCAAAAGAATCATGCAGGAATTGGGTGGAAGCCTTTATTTATTTGAATATTCCGCTCTGCTTGGGATGCTTTCCCAACCCAAACTGTTGGTATTTACTGATTCTGCCTTCACAATGATATTTTATTTATTTGTGTTAATTAAACTTAAAATTTCTGGTATTTATTTTCAGAACACCTGAGAATTTATAAACATGACTTCTTCTAAATTGAAGATTTTAGACTTGAAAAAATGAGTTGAATGAATGTACTGCACAGTGTTCAATCGACTCTTTAAATTCCAAAAGAAACATGATCAGCATACTGACAGACTCTCAAACTCTCCTGAGACCCTTGTTTATATTTTAAAGAAAACATATATGGTGAAAACTTCCTGTGCATCTCTAATACACTTTAAGATAAGTCATGGTTGTTTGTTTTCACAATAATCAAAACACTGAAGGTTAAAATTGAACTCAGCCCCTCCCTTACATTTGAAATTTGAAAAACACTTTGTCTTGTGCCAACGCTGGAACAAAATAACCCCAACAGGAGCAGTTTTAATTTCTTTGCGTGAAAAGAAGAACAGACTTTTCCAACTGAGAAAACATGAAATTGAATCAAATTTGTCTGTAAGGTTCATCAGTGTGACCGTTGGTTCAAATTAATATCCTAATCTTATTGAAAAAGTACAAGTGAATTAATATCAAGTTCAATTGACTACAAAAGTTCATCTGTTTTCAATCATCATTTTAAAGTTAAAACAAATATTTTATTTTTTGCAGTGTAGATTAATGCAGTTTTTAAGGAAAATAGTTTGCTCTAGAGACGCTCCTTCAATAGCCACTTGAACATGTCCTCACATCATTTTAAAAGTATGCTGCTTCACATTTTTCCTAAAATCACGTTAATACACGTCTTTGCTTTTACAGGAAAACGGAGCAAGGACACTGAACCAAAGAGGCAGAGAACTGACAGACAAACTGGTTGTCTTTACAGGTGGGTCGTGTGTCTTGGTTGTATTCTTTTATTTCTCTGCTGTGATCCGAGATTTTTCATTATTTTTTACTTCCTTTATTTTCCGAGAGACATAAAATGGCCCAGAATTTCCATATCGGTGTTGTTATCATGATATTTCTGCACATGATCGACGTGCAAACCAGTTTGATTTGCGGCCCTTTAACGTGCCTGAAGTATCTGTCAAATCTTCTCATGAATCCAGGGGGCTCCATAAATAAAACTGTAATGTATAAATCCTGTCGTTGTGAACACTGCTTTGTTTCCAGGACACACACACACACACACACACACACACACACACACACACACACACACACACACACACACACACAAGGGGTCTCGAAGCTAAATGTGTTTTCCAGAAGGACTACACGGCCTGAATGTACCTCTGTTTTTTTTTTCCCCAGTTTTTCCTCCCACAGACAGAATATGATGTGATATATGATATAATGCAGCGTTAATCACGGTAACAACATGCAATAAACACTTTAATAAACACTTTCAATCATTTAAACAAATAGCATTCCAAATCGAGTATGAAAAATGTTTAATACATGTATAATAAACGTGTCATTACATACATTATACCTTGAAAGCAGCCATTGCCATCTTTTACACACTGAAAAACAAAAACAGACACACACATTTGGTCATTTTTAAATTGTTTATTTATTTTAGTCTGGTTAGATATTTGCATCGCACTCACCAGAAATGAAAGTATTTACGCAATAAGTTTATCATAGTAATTAAAATATTTTTTCTTGGAAACAATTGGCCGGTCAGTGGTCGCATGTTTGGCCTGCTTGCCTCCCAGATGTCTCTTGTTGTCTCAGTCAGAACAGACGGGAAACGAGCCGCTCCTGCTCACAGCTCATCCAGACACCGTCTCCTGTCTGCATTCGTTCAAAACAAGCAGCAAAAATGTGGCTTCATATCTTTATGTCTCTCAACAAGAACAGCAGACATAAATCAAAATTTAGCTGCAATATAAACTGTTCAGTACGAGCGAGTCTCAGCATGAAGTGTCCAGGTTATATTTCATCAAATATGGTAGAGTTTTATTTGTTCTTTGTTCTCTTCATTGTTTTGTTTCTACACCTGTGTCGATTTAAATTTATGCGCTCTGGTTAGGCTGATCCCGTCTATAATACAGACAGATTTTACAGATAAATGATGGTTCGTATAGACTCCATATAAACCACAATTTATCTGCAAATTCTAATGAGAAGAAATAGTAAATTAGTGTAGTTAGATTTAGATTTAGGTTTAGATAATGATTTGCAGAAACCAGAAATGCTTGGCCATCAGCTAAGCACAGATGGAATTCGTTTAAATCTAAATGAAATTGAATTATTTCTAAGTCACTTATTATAGCATAATATTTAAGGCTATATTAAGATATTTTTGCTCTCAAGATCCAGCTTAAATTCAGGGTAGCCTCCATCCCCCAATAAAGCAATTAAAAGCAACAGTAAATGACTAATTAATCAAAAATATACAGTTGAATGCAATTGAATCAAACATTTTAAGCAAGTATGCTAAAATTGAATTATTTTAGAAAACGAACAGGACAGAGAAAGACGTGCTCGCGGGGTATCTGCAGAGAGAAAGGTATGAGACTGAATGGGATTTCTGCTGAATGCCAACACCCACTCACCTCAGCAAACAATTGATCCTATGAAAGAGCTGCTCCGTTCGTTTCTAAACCACTAACCAAGTCCAGTCCTCTCCTCTGTGTTTTGTATAGTCCTTTTGGCAAACGAAAAAACGTCTATAGATTGATTTCTGATTTATTATCAAGCGAGGAAGCAAAAAAAAAAAAAAAAGAAAAAGAAGAAGCTTTGTGCGTAATGGCCGTGCGTCTCATCCAGACGGTCCTAAAGAAATCGCCACATTTCTACACTGAAATTTTCTCCTACAGCCCATATACCCAGAGAGTGTCTGTCCTCTTCCTGGCCATATATGATCTAAGGGAGTGTTAGATGGTTTAAATGTGTTCTTAGGGCAGGGAGCTGTCAGACCTTTTGGCGAGAAAGATTGATCACACACAGGCTACCAGGGCTCTTTGTTTAGAGCCTGAGCAATAAACAGCCATCAGATCCCCACCTTTCCTCTGCTTCACACTACAGTGGCAAATCATTTGTACTCTGCTGCACTATGTTAGGACCAATAATACTGAAGTGCATGAGGATGATGGCTTGGGTCAACACTGTCCCTACAGGTGAAATAAAATAAATGAAATGGGATGAAGGGGTAGGGAGCTGTAAGCTGTCAAATAGTGACAAATGCCTGTTAAATAATCCAACTACTTTATTATTTTGACACGAAATATTGTTTTTTAGTCCATTTCCCTTAAATATTACTGCCAGTATTATTTTCAGCATCACTGTCACTATAACTTTTTTCTATTTTAGTTTATTCTAGTTTTTTACTTAATCTATTTTACCAATGAATTACTGATTATTTTTATTGTTATTAAAAGGACTTTTAAAAGGACACTCTATACACTATGTATTACTTAATTGTTTTTATTCTTATGCTACTGTAATTTGTTGAACAATCTCTGGCACAAGAATTTCATTCGACATTAATAAAGTTCAATCTTATCTTATCTTCAAGTCCTCAGTGATAAAGATTCCTATAATATTGTAATGTTTGGGTCAGTCTGAGATCAAATTGTGCCGAAATCTGATGAACTCACATTGAAATCTATTAAAAACTAATTCCTCTGTTTCCCTCTCTCTCCTGTGGTGTGTGTGGTGTGTGTTGGGGGAGGGGTGGACATGTTGTTGGATGTCTGGTGCAGCTTTCTTTCCTCTCCAGGCAAACCTCTCATGAAAGTCTCAAGATTAACGCCTTGGCACTGATAACGACTGTGGGCGTCGTTGCGTTATTACGAGACACAAATGTGACTGCTGCTGAAATGATTTGTGGAGATAAACGCACACAGGACATATAAACACACACCACACATGTACAGCTGGAGTACCACCACTCACACACGCGTACCCGCGTAGCACACTGCGTGGACGCGCAAAGGAGGCACGTTTGGGTGCATTTTCGGGAGGTGGGGGGCTAGTGGTGAACAAACTGACCCAAAAAAATGTGTAAATAAAGCAACCCCTACCCCCGGAATGAGGCGTTACCCCTCCGACTTTCTCGATCAATCACAGGGGACAGTGGCTTCTTTTGATAAAAACCCCAAATTGTCATTGGGCAGATGAAATCATGTGACAAGCAGCACGGTCTAATTCCAACCATGTCCTCATGAAAGCAATAGTTTATGGCATAGAGGTCTCCATATACGACTATATCCAGTTTAGTAGTTTATGAAAATAAACTGAACCTAAAATTAAATAACCCGAATTAACTTAAAATCAGCGAGTTTTCGAGACAAGAAAAAGGAGGAGATGAATTACGAATTTGGGCGAGAAAGTGGTTTTATCAACAGCCAGCCGTCGCTCGCTGAGTGCCTGACATCTCTCACTAACCCTGTCGGTGATGCATTTCAAAGTTCATCAATCAAGAGCTCGGCGCTTTCACAGTCGACACTGATTCCTCCTCCTTTTGAGCAGACCATCCCCGGCCTGAGCCCGGGCGTCCACCCACGCCACAGCCGCTCCAAGCAGCCGGCGGCTGTGAGAGGCTGCAGCCCGCTGCAGGCTGCATCTTTACCCCCGGAGTACCCGTGGATGAAGGAAAAGAAAAGCATCAAGAAGAGCCAGACTGCTGCTTCTTCTGCCTCTGCTGCTTCTGCGACAACGACTGACTCCTCTCCACTCTACTTCTCCCCCCAAGGCAAGACATGATGATTAATAACCTCCATGTAAAAGGCTCCTCATTGTCTGAGGATTTCCCCTCTGCAAGGAGCTGCATCCCGGGCCTTTGCATGTGCAGCGTGGGCGTCCCTGCTTTAAGCCCGTATAGGATTTTGATTTAAGCATGCTTAATCTCATCAAGTAACGCACTGACTTGTGATGCAGTGTAAGAGTGTTAATGTTTGACAGTAATGGAGAGTGATAGATGATTCTTACACGGGCCAGCAGCTGGCATGTTCATTAATCTTCACCCTCCGTCCTGTCCTGTCCACGCAGACCCATCATATTCTGCCTGGGGCCCATAAATCTTCCCAGTCTCGCTCCTTTACTCGCCACAAGTTCCCCCCTCATAGAGCTTATTTACACCACACACTCACAACTGATGCTGTTTTATTTTCACAGCCTGAAAAATAATCTTTGGGTTATTTATTTATATTTTAGGTTCACCAGAGGCTGCAGATGTTGGCGGTGCAGGAGCATCCCGGAGGCTGAGGACTGCGTACACCAACACCCAACTCCTGGAGCTGGAGAAGGAGTTTCATTTTAACAAGTACCTGTGCAGACCAAGGCGGGTGGAGATAGCCGCTTTGCTGGATTTAACAGAGAAACAGGTGAAGGTGTGGTTTCAGAACAGGAGGATGAAGCACAAGAGGCAGACCCACAGCAAGGAGAACCGGGACAGCGAGGGGAAATACGCGTGTCTGCCGGAGGACGAGTTCGAGCAGGAGGTGGAGGAGGCGGCAGTGGACAGAAGCGTCCTGGAGAGGGAGAGGTATTTCCACCAGAATACCTTGACTTCACAGCACAATGGGGAGAACCAAGGCCCTTTGAACAGCAGTGAGAAAAATCTGAAACATTTTCCAAACGCGGCTCCCACTGTTCACCCTATCTGCGTGTCAACAATAGGCCCGGACAATGATGATTCTTCCCCCGGCCTGGACGTTTCTTTGCAGGATTTCCCCGTTTTCTCCTCCTCCTCCTCTTTCTCACCAAGTTTGTCAGATTCTACAGAGAGTCCTCTGCCTTTATCTTCCGAAACGTTTGACCTTTTCTCAGAGACACTCACAACAATCGACCTGCAAAACTTGAGCTATTGAAACATATTTCAACATGTTTTATTTTAATTCAGACACTTGTGTTCAGTTTATATACTCATTTGTAGCGTTGAGGGGGAATTAATAGTTCTCACAAATAAGGTAAGTTAATACAAAATCAACAAAACATTTAGGCTGCGAGAGGATGTTACAGTTTATTTTTATATGGATTTCGACTAAAACTGAGCAGAATATTTTTCTTGAAATAAAACTTTACATTGATTGGAATCAGCAGCGCCATTTTGTCTTATTTCACCTCAAGAAAGTTTGGACAGCTCATACATTTTAGTAATATACATTAAAATATAAAAATATATTTAAGAGAATAAAAGAAATGAATTATGTTCATGTATAATTCATAATGCTGAACGTTTCTGGCAGTATTTAAATAAGGGGAATAGAAAATACTTGCCACAGGATATTTCTGAATTATTGTCTAAGTTAATAATTACTATTGATTTTATAACCCCAAACTTCCACACACAAAAAAAGATGCGGTGAACAAGAAATACAAATAAGATGCAACTGAGATAAATTGTATGCAGATCCCAGTTTTTAAATCTTTATTTGAAATATTTTTTCCTACGTGACCATGGCTCTGTTGTAGCCCTTTGTGATTTATCTAACCAGAAAAAAAAAAATCTGAAAAAATAGGTGATTCATTGTCTCCTCGTGTTTAAACCCCAGAAAAAGAAGAAATTTGCAGTGAGAATTGCCTGCGAGGAGTCCCAGGCCAAAAGCAATGACTTTTCTTGCCTCTCTAATTAAATTTTATTGCCTATAAAACTCACAGCACTGAGGGTGCTTGTTTATAGCCCGATCCGCAATGTAATACAATCTTTTTGAGTTAAGAATCGCGCCCTAAGACTTTGTGTTTGTTAAAAAACTTTTTATGATTTAAAATTATGCTATTTAAGGTTAATGCAAAGGAGCCGAGAAACTGAGATTTTGTCCAAATTGGTGCAAATTATAATTTAATACATTTCTGTAAAAATAGACTCTGGACTATGGCCAGATATGAAGGTTGTATTTATTTCTGTAATTTATAATAAATTCTTATAATGTTAAGAAGGAAACTTTATATTAATCTGGACGAAACGAATTCCTCCCATTTACCGAAACAGGAATTCTTCACACCGACCAGTTGAACCTCGGCTCGATAGAAAGCGTCTGGTTCAATCTAACAGCCGTGGTTACCGTTTTTTTATTAGGATGCTAGTAAAATATTTATTGAAAAATATTTATGGAAAGTCAAAGATTGTTCCAGGAATCACACGATTAACAATCACACAGCAGAGATCAATTATTCTGACCAGAGTCTGCAGGCTAAAGGATTCATTTACAGGCTGTGTGTGTGTCTGCAGTCACCGTGCTGCTCTCGGGATTGTGCGGTCGGGCTCAAAGCAATAACGACAAGAATAAAAAAGAATGAGGTGATTTTATAAACTGCGTTTCCTACTGAGATATGTTATATTAAGTGGTGACTAATTGTGATCATTTTGAAAACACGGACTAAGTAGGAAAATTACTGAAAGCCCAGGAGGCAGAGAGGCAGTCAGATTTGATTTAGTGCAGAAGCCACTGAACTCATTTTGAATACTGAGACCACACTGTGTCAGCATGTCAGTGTCTACAGTACAGGCTAGGCTAACCACAAATACACACTCTCTCCTGATAGTTTATTATTTATAAAAGGTCAGGCCACTTATTTCTCAGCATATTCTCATTTGAGCACAAAATAGAATATATATATATATATATCATGCTCTACCTTTACAGGTTTGATCATGGCAATTGCAATATGAATACTGATTCACAAAGAAGTGACATAATCAGATTAATGTATTTGATTATTAGGGATTCATATCCTTCAGATTTTATTGATACCAATATTGATATGGATGCTGCTTATTGATACTCTTATTGACAGAATTTGCTGTAATCTGGTGTAATAAAAAAATCACAAAATTCAAATTCACAAATTTAATAAAACTTATTTCATTGTTACCTTTTTGCCAGAAGTAACAAGTTAAATTGTTTTCTGAATTACTGTATTTAGCTGCATTTTCATTAATCAGCTGTTTATGTAACATTACATAAATACTGATCAGTAGGATGTTTGGTCAGGAGCTTATTATTATTTCAGCATTGACCAGTCAGGAACTTGTACCAGTTCTCGAAACTCATCCTCATTGATTGCAATTTCTTCATTATGGAGAGTTCGGTGATTTTGAGCAATACATCTTGGTCAACATGCAGTGAGTGGATTATAGACAAGGGGAAGGAGCCAATCACAGGGTGAGATGACAGATGAAGCTTTATGGGAAACTAGATACAACACCGTGCCAGCAGATCTCTCCCTCCTTACACACACTCACACACACACACACACACACACACACACACACACACACACACACAGACACACACACACACACACACACATGGGTGAAAGGTCAAAGATCAGGCTGGCTCTCCTCTCCTCTCCAAACTGGGAGGAACTGCTGCCAGGTCAGGAGGGGGTCAGGTTTTGAATGACCACGGAGCGTTTGAGCCTCATAAAGAATTTATTGGCTACTCAGATGAGCTGAGCAGGAAGTGACATCAAGAAATATCTGCAGAAACAACCATAGTAAAGTCGAATATGATCTTATCTTTCCTTTTGCAAAGAAGTGAGGGACATGATTCATGATAATCACTGAAAGATCTTAAAGGTCTGGTGCTTCTTTTATCAATATGATTCACATTTTAACACTTAAAGCTACTACAAGGAGTTTTCAAATGGTTATGAAACAGTCTCTGTTTGCACAATATAAATACACAATATAATAAATCAGAGTCTTCCCCTTAAAAATAACATTATTGCTGCGGCAAAAGAGAACAGGACACATAATCAGAACAAAACAAGTAAACAAGAAAGAAAAAGCAAACAATAAAGAACATGTTTCTATATGACCTACATAAGTTAAGACCATCTGTGAGAAGCTTGTCTATTTCCATAAAGTTATTCTTGATGTTTGCCCCTGGGTCGAAGTCCACTTGAAATCAGATGAAGCAAGTCTGTGTTTACATCGTCATGGGCAAAGTGAATGAGTGAGCAGGATGTTAGCCAGTTAAAAGGTAGAAGGAGGTGATTTTTGTTCAGATAATTTTATTTTTGACATCTTATTTTGTTGTGGGGGAAACCCTAATGCTTTTGTACACCTGGGCTTCAAAAATCAAGAAAATATGAAGGTTTATTGTAGCTTCAAACACAGAGCTTGGGGATATGGACAAAATCAAATACCTCAGTATTGATATGGTGACAATAATGTAGGGGTGACCACTGGCTTTCTCAAAATATTAATTCATAGTGTGTTTTAAAAAAAATAAATAATCATCAGTAATGTGGAAATAATGATTAAATAGTTGAAGGCAAATGATACAACAGCTAGAACAGTCTGGTAAGTTCAGAAAATTACATCACTTTACTGTAATGCAGCCTTTAAAGCCAGGAAAAGACAACACTTATGCCTTATCACGTTTTAAGGACACAATATCTAGTGTAGTCACAATATGGATGTAATATCGATATAAACCTAATCAAAGATATAAAAGCAAAGTATATAAAAATGCATCACTGCAGACTGTATATACTGTCATATTGTATCAAGCACCACATCTTTTCCTCTCTGCTTTGGAGTATTAAGAAAGATCAGGATATAGAAGTACATTGAATGGATGTTAGTTGTCCCAAAGCTGCTGGACTGAAACTGAAGTAGAAGTCTGTCTGGCAGCAGCACTGACAAACACTGTCCACCACCTGCAGCTAAAGTAGAAGCTGAAGCTCTTCACACAGCCCCTCCAGAGCTGCACTGACATCTCTGTCTCATTTCTCCACAACAACAGACTCTGCAGTTCAAAGGCTCAGTCTTTCAACCTGGATTGGCTGATTCTGCCTGTCAAAAGATGACTAATGAATGACTGACACCTTTATAAACAATATGTCACCGAAGAAGACACAGGTTTCATTTGAGGTAAGGAGAGAAGGATTTTTGTGTTCTTACCAGTCCTGGTTAATTGATTGCATCAGACATGATGTAAAACTGAACATAACAAACTTATTGAAGAGACTGTTCATAGTTAGTCATAAATACTGTACATGCTTTAGGTTACAGATTTAGGTTAGGTTACAGCTCAGCCAAGGAGGATGCCATTAATGTTTACATTCTGTTCAGTATGCAAAATACCCACCTTTTGCTCACATGTTATGCTGAGGTCTTAGCCTACATGGACTCAATAAGCACTAAAAGCTAATGCAAGGCAAGGTATGTACCATTATGTTGAAGCAAACAAACAAAGAAACAAACAAAACAAAACATTGCTTTTCAGGTTGAACAGGGTAACATTAAGTTTCCTACACTACACAACAGTTGGATTGTGGACCATTTGCAACAGCTCCACTTATGGAGGAAGGCCTCACCAGAAACTACCAGGTATTCAGTGTCAATACAAAAGGAAGCACCATAACAATATGTATATGTTTTCATATTTGTGAATAAATGTTTTACAATCTGAATAATGAATACTGGACAAAGTAAGTTTTAAAAATACATTTTTAGTGACAATTGCAAATGACAAATCTTTTTTTTTTAAAGATTCCAAAGATTCCAGAGACCCTCTAAAGGTAGCTGTCAAGGTTTTAAGGGGGGTCTCAAGTGTCAATCAAGTCTCGGACACCCCCCCACACCCTCTGCATTTAGCGCCATGATAATCCGCAGTCTCAAGCACAAGCCTCTTGTTCATGAGTTAATGCATGCTTCTATCTGCATGGTGATACAGTTGGCAGGTGTAGTTCCATAGAAAGAAAATAGATCCTGCGCAAAACTGCTCACAGCAGGATCTTTGGATTATCTTGAGTCAGGGGTTGTTCTAGTCATTTTGGGGCCTAAGGCAAACATAGGCATGAGGCCCTCCACATTCCTTATTCTCCCCCTTTTTCAATCCTTAAAAAATAATAAGTCATATAAAGAAGCTTTTATTTATGGTGGAGTGTGGAGGATGAACTGTGGAGTCTTACAGCCTCAGCAAAGAAACCGCTCTGTTGTCGGGTGGTAGCGGATACTTCTGTATCTCTTGTCACGTGGCAGGGTGAACAGGCTGTGGCTCAGACGGGTAGTCTCTTTGAGTATCCTCCTGCTTCTTCTTTTTCAGCAGTGCTGGGGTAGCTTTGCTTCATTTTTCAGCAGTCTGTACACTACACCAAGCCATTCGTTTACATGAGTTGGCTACTACTTTCCTAAATAATTTCCACAGACACGCAGTAATTAGAATAGTCCAAGTTAGTGGAGAGGCTGTGACACACTCAAGAATTAAGCATTCTGATACCATTTTAGTATATGTTTCATTTTTTAGAAGATATAATTTATTAACAAAAAGTAAAAAAAAAACTTTGTAGCAATAACTTTATGGGATGTTTTATGGGGCCCTTGGTAGCTTGGGGCCTAAGGCAAGTGGTGACCTTTGCCTAATGGTAAGTTCCCCCTCTGTCTTCAGTAGTCATGATTCCTGGAAAGAGACATTGAGTGCTTTGAGCACCACAAGCCGAGTGCCATCTAGTTCCATATCATTTAAGAGTAGACAGACATCTCTACAGTCAATATCTCCATAACTTGGCCACTCACACCAAAACAAATTAAATGGAGGAAAATACGTATTTTTAATTTGGGGGTAAACTGTCCCTTTAAAATAGTGTCACAAATGACATTTAAATGATGCTGCAAACATTAAAATGAAGAAGAATAAACCAGTACAGCATACTCCTTGAAACATCTGTTGCTCAAAGATGCATAAACCTGGCACAGGAACCTCCTCCACAACAGTTTTATTTAATTGCCTTTTCAACTATTAATGATGCCTGTTTAGATTTACAGTGTTGATATAATTCATAAACTCAAAGTGCTTTTGCCTCACTGTAAAAAAAAAAAAAAGAAAAAGAAAAAAAAAAGACATCGCCAATGTGTCCACTGAGTCAGTCAGACTTAAGTGCCAGAGAAATATTATCTGAAATCAATCAAAAATATGATCATGCGTTAACTTTATTAGTCTGTAAAGACCCGCTGCTCCATTAAAGCATCAACTCCCCGTCATCAGCAGCAGTCAAAAATATAGACCAACACACACATACACACAAAAGCTGATGGAGCAATAAACGTCAGTGCGGGTGTTGAACAACAGGCTGTGTGGTCAGTGATAAATAATTAGCACATAACTTCCGTATCTCGGAGCTCGAGTCGCTGCTGCTGCTTCCGTATCAGAGGAAGTTTGAGCCGCTGGACGGTCCATCTCTGCCTGGAACAAACTCACAACAATGCGCCCCATTCCCGAGGAGTTAACCACGCTCATTTCAGGTAAAATATCGAGACATCATTGTCTGTTTGTACACGCGGGTTGTTTAATGGCATGTAGCTCAAAGTTCAGGTTTAAAGAGAGCGTTTTGTTGAAAGAGGAAGCGCAGACTCAACATGGACGACTAAAGTTTCAATTCAGTTACAAATCGTCAACACAAGACAGTGCTGCTGCTGTTTCATTCATGCTGCTCACTCCCACTGGGGAGCATCAAACAATGCTCAGTTTGACGTCAAAGCTGCAAACTGCTGAGTTATGTGGGTGCTGTTGTGCTTTGAGATGTAAGATGATCTCCAGCAGCAGTACTGGGCCATTTGACTGCCAAATAAAACTAAGTGTGGTCATTGTGTTATTTGTTGTTTAGATCTAGAAACTTTCATCTGTGATGGATTGAAAGGAGAAAATCTAAGCAAGAAGGCAAAGGAGAAAAGGGAAGCCTTCATCAAACGGATTAAAGAGGTCAAATTGAGGTTTGTCTGTTTCCTACTTATTTGGAGTTTGGTTGTATGTCACTTAAAGGTCCAGTGTGTAAGATTTAGGCAGAGGTGGGAGTAAGTCTCAGTTGACAAGCAACTCTCAAGCAAGTCTCGAGTTACTGTGGTGAGTAAAGTTGAGTCCTTCCTACAAGTTAAGCAAGTCACAGGTCAAGTCATGTGAAACTGATGATCAACTTCCCACATTAATGAAAACTATTGCAGACTGCTTACACCTTAAAAAATGAGACTGAAATTTGACATTTTGTTGCATCAATAACAAGCCTCCTAAATGAACAACAATAGAGAGTGGGGCTCTGAAATCATAATATAGTCTTATCTCTAAATGGCTCTAAAGTGAAAACAAAACTTAGATCATTAGCTCTCTAGCTAATGTTTGACCAGCAAAACTAAGAAGTCACATTCATGTGCCTTAATTTTGTAGTGACAGATCGAGCTGGATGTTGTGTAGTTGTGTCACTGATTTTTGAGCTTCACACCTTGCATGCCACTGTTCTCCTTCAACTACTTTCACTGACAACATAATTCTTGAATCCAAATTTGATCATTTTTGGATTAGCTTCTTGCATGATAACTGGCTCATGTGTTGCCCTCTGCTGGTCTGCCATGTAGGCTCAGTGGGTTTGTGTGCATTACGCCCCTAAACAAAAACAAAACATAACTTTTATCAATATCTGAAAATTGCAAATACTGAAAAGAAAAAGTTCTGTTGAGTGATCTGTCTCAAGTCTAAGTTAAGCCTCCAGTTATGAATACCAAGTCATAGTCAAGTTGCATCTTTTATGAATGTTGGTCAAGCAAGTCTCAAGTCCTCAAAGTCTTGTGAGTTGAGCCTCCCACTGATGGATTTAGGGGGATTTTTTTTTTTTTTTTTTTTTTTTTTTGTAGAATATGGCAGAAATTGAATATAATATTCAAAAGTATGTTTTCATTATTGTGCAATCACCAGAAAATATATTTAACATATAAAATTATATCTACAGTGGCTGCAGGTCCTCTTCCATGAAGGCTGCTATGTTTCTGCAGTAGCTCAGAACAGACAAACCAAACACTGGTTGTAGAATCAGTCTTATGTGTTTTTTTTCATGGCCTCTGTAGGTTCTCCTACATGCTTGGAAGAGGAAAGTGAGGCAAGGTGTTTACAACTTGCAAGCTCACCAGTAGATGCCACTTAATCCTACACGCTGGTCCTATTTTTCAAAGATTTTAATGGAAAATATGAAGATATGAAGTTAACATCATTTACTGTCTCCCAACAGTTTCCCACAAGATTTCAAGGACAAAAGTGAGTGTTAATCTTTGTTTTTTATAATAATTCTGAAGTTAAATTTAAATCTGTTACACTAGTGGTTTCTAACCTGGGGGTCAGGACCACAAACATCTACGTAAACGCCTGCATTGGCCTTTGGATTGTACGTCAATGTCGTTGCCATTTTGGACCAGTCAAGACGGGCCTGTAAACACATACAAGTAAAGATGGGAGCTGCCATTTTTCTAGATAAAAGCACTAACATTTACATTTGTCAGCCAGTTTCAGTTAGTTGTTTTTATATTCAAGGGTTAATGATCTACTTGGAAACCTTTTTTCTTACTCCATCGGAATATAATGTCAGTTACTGAAATCAGTTGAAAAATGTAAACATTATAGTTCTATTTATCCAGAAAAAAAATGCAGCTCACCTTTTTTACATGTGTTTGATCGCAGGCCATTCTTGACTGTACCAATATCACGGTTATGTTGATCTTTCACAATAATGGGCCAAAACAGTCATTGTGGTGTCCTTGAATGTATATAGTCAGATATTTTCCTGAGAAATGCTGTTATTTTTTAGATCTTTCCTTATTAATTTATTTTTTTTACTAGTTAAACACTGTACAATTAGGATGGAAACCACTGTCTTACACTATGACATGTACCATTACTACACTGTACTGTTTTCTCTAGTTGGTGGAGATGACTCAGGCGATGAAGAGGACGTCGACAGCAACAACGATGGAGGGTCACTGCAGTCAGAGCGTACAGACAAGGATGAAGAGGCGTGCGAAGGTATAAGCCACAAGCCACTTAGCAGACATCCAGAGTTGACTTGCTAACTGCTAACAAGCTGTGGATTAAAGTATTGAAAATTGCATTTTGGCACGAAAATATACAAATCTTAGGGTCTGCTCAGTGGAGAAAGTGACTTTGAGTGGCACAATGAGGGAGACATTCCAACTGTAACTTGGCAACATACTTGGGAAGCAATTTGGGGGCACAACTGCTACTCCCACCACCGCTTTCACTCCACCCCTTTGACAGCCAGAGCATGCTTTATTGCTCTCAGCCACAGTCTGGGGACTGAAAATTACTGCCATGGCTGCAGTTTGAGAAAAAACATTCCTCTATATACAGTAGCTTTAACCCCATACGCCATCATGGCAATCTACTGTATGCAAGATTTTGTATTTACATTTTCATGATAGAGTATCAGAGAAATCCTTGTGAAATGGTGATTAGGGGTCTGAGGTTTATGGGCTGTAAGCAGCTGCCCAACTTTATGGCTGCTCTTTCACACAAAGCAACTTTGACACAGCAGTTGAACATTTGCATTGAAGTTGCACACTGCAAGAGGAATTGCCTCCACAGAGGGATGAAAAACAGCTTCGTGGAGCCACCATGACTTTTGCTTCTTGTTTTAACACCAATGAATACATGATAGCAAAGTTAGTCAGAAACCTGTCTGTTTATGTTTAACATTTTAAAAACAAATGTCATTTTCACCTTTACGTATTTTGCAGTTTTCACTTTTACAAATTAAAAAAAAAACTTTGTTTGTTGGGGTTCCTCATCTCTTTTCCAGGCGCCCAGCAGTCTCCACCTGTGGCAGCTCAGGACCTGACTTCAGTCTTTAAAGCGGGATACCTTGAGAAGCGCAGAAAGGGTGGGTCCTCTTCTAATAACATGCATATGCTGTCTTTCCACTTGCAGGAACTTTCACCAGGAACCTTTAGAGGAACTCAGTGTGTTTCCACTGCACAGACTGCAGTCTAAATTAAGTTACCCCCCCCAAAAAAAATCTCTGCTTTGGGGGTAGTACTTCCAGAAATACAGGAACTTTAGGGGGTTAGGCTAGTAGTGCATTTTATTTCAGCCATCATTTTCAAAAACCTGCCGCAGCAAACAAGTTTGATTTGTGTTCATTGTGCTTTGATGTATCAATTTGGAGTTACAGGTGAAAGCATACAACAGAGTTGCAAGAAAACATGGAAAAACAGCTGCCACTTTCATAATGTCAGCAGACTAAATTGCCTAATCTTCATGGGGGTTTAGACCGTGGCGGAAACGCAGGCAACAATAGGCTCTATGAACCTTTTAGTTCCTTGAAAAAATACCTATTTGTACTTTGGGTGGAAATGCAATTATATAAGAGTATATTTTAGGACACATTTTATTTTATTTTATTTTATTATTTAATAAAGGACATTTTTTCAAGTCGTCATCTTTCTTAGTCGCGTTAAATATAATATTGTGGCATTATCATACCTTTAATTTTTGGTATTGTTACATAATTTTATTTTATTTTTCTTTATGCACATTAAAAAATTAGACCAGACTTCCATAAAACATAAAAACATAGAAATTAACAATTCAAAAGAGGCAATTTTTGTCAACTATTCATCAAAAACTGTTTTTCTGACTCTTTCAATGGTGAAGAACAATCCTTGAAACACCAATAATGCTTGTCAATGCAAGTTCAAAGGTTTTTTTTGTTTTTAAAAAAAATATACCTGAGGGTAGAGAAATCTCCTAATAAGGACAGCCAGGGAGATTCTGGAAATGGTTTACGCAACCACTGTCCAATACATTCAGCAGTTTAAGTTTAAAGAGAGTAACAGAATACAGAAATAGAAACAGAATTTGTAATGTGTACATTTGCCCAATGTTTTTTTTTTCATCTGCTTCTATTGAGTTGAGATCTCTTTCCCAGATTTTTCTTAACTGTTTACAATAACCATTCGCAGTGTTTTTCATTATTTTAATTTTCAGCATTTTTTAAAATCATTTTTTGCGATACACATACAACACACAGCTCTAATTTGGCCTCACAATAAACCAGAACATGATCTATCTCTTCTCTGCTGAGATTATTATTGGTTTTTCCTCCTCAGATCACAGCTTTTTTGGCACAGAGTGGCAGAAGAGATGGTGTGCTCTAAGCCATAATATCTTCTACTATTATGGCAGCGAGAAAGGTAATTTAATTTCATGCCAGATTTTCACTCAAATATGAATTACATACTGATTGAGAATATTTAGGTGGATGAATATGAGACATTCTACTTTTGCTTCCCAGGTTTTGACAGTGACACTGTAGTTGTTGTATCTGAACCATTATTGATGATGTTTTAATTTCCTGTAACCAGACAAGCAGCAGAAGGGGGAGTTCAGTATCGATGGCTACACCGTCAAAATAAACAACACCTTACGGAAAGACTCAAAGAAAGACTGTTGCTTTGAAATTTCGGCTCCAGACAAGCGAATCTATCAGGTACGCTCGTCTCTTCTGTGACGCTTTGAGTCATTGCTCTTCTAAATGTATGTCCTAAATTGGAAAACAAATGTGCACTTGAGATGTGGCATGTTTAAAACTTGGAAAGCCATGTGTGTACATGCACTTCATTAAATCTTTATTTTTAAAACCTATTCATTCATTAGACACTGCTGCCTTTGCCACAGGTCAACCTGACACGCATATTTAAAAAGTCTAAATGAGTCTTTCTAACATTCAGGCTCTTCCATGTGGAACATTTTACTATGCATAAATGCAGTATTATTTGTTTATGTTAATTAATATATGTAGAACTGCATATATTATTGCTCTGGCTGCAGTTTTCATGTCTCTTCTCTTTCATCACAGTTTTGTGCGTCATCAACGAAAGAGGCGGAGGAATGGGTGAAACAGATAGACTTTGTTTTAAAAGGTTTGAACTCTTTCAGTTATAAAAATGATTATTATGCTTTAAAATGTCAGAAACAGCAACATTTGTTTCTTCATGAATGAAAATGGACAAAAATCTCAAAATTTTGTCCAAATACTTGCTGTGTGTGTTTGTGCATAAACCAAGAGTTTTTCTGTATATGCATAAGTCAAACATGCTGTGCTCCCCTGTTTGTAGATATGTCAGGCATCATCCCAGAAGATGAAGAGGAGGAACAGGAAGTGTATGATGATGTTGGAGCGATTGATGAAGACATCTATGAAGAGCTCCCAGGTCTGACCGCATATTTTGTCACTGTGACAATCTATATTATAGTCTAATATATATATATATATGTATATATGTATGTATATATATATATATATATATATATATATATATATATATATATATATATATATATGTATTAAAACAACACTTTTGTTTCTGCACCCATTTTCCATGAGTTGAACTAAAAAAATCTACGACTTCTTCAATGCACACAAAAGATTGCATTTATGTTTTGGCTGGATCTGCTTGAGGTTTCTGCCTGTTAAAAGAAAGGTTTTCCCACTGTGCACAGTTGCCTCAGTGCTTGCTCTTGGTGGAAACTATATGGTTTGTATAGAGTAGGAACTAGACCAGCTCTATATGAAAAGTGCCCTGAGATAACTGTTAACACAGCCTGTTGATACTGATTTGGCACTGTGCAAATAAATTGAATTCAATCGAAAGTGGAAATTGAACATTTTTGTTGACTATATATGCTGTATGTCCTACAAAACATGATCGATTGCATGTACGTATCTCTTCGATATTGTTTTCTTTTTTAAATTCAAATTTCTGTTTTGCCATTGCATGTTTCTCTGCCCACTAATTGACAGAGAATAATAATATATTGATGAATAACTCATTCATCAATATCTTGGCTTGTCTCTCCAGAGGAAGATGTGCCCGCTTCTACAAAGCCTCCTCCAAAGGTGGAGCCAGTGAGCAAACCACCTCCTCATGCTGCACCTACTCCTACTCCTGCTGCAGGTACACAGCACATAAATGTTTGTCTGGTTTCAAGACTGCATAGGTACAAGTGGTATATTTAGTGACATATACACAAGATGGGCTCATACTGTGGCCATTCTGTCATGCATAGTTTGTTCGTGTGGCTGTGATCAAACCCAACCCCTCTGAGCCACAGTTAAGAAGAAGTGACATTCACAGAGGAAGTTTCTGTGAACATGCGCAACTGAAAGTTAACACATGCTGGAAATAACTTTCAGACCAACTTCCTTTTACAATAAGTGACCTATTAAAAGCTCTGTAAATGCAGAAATACCCTCCTATCTGTCTCCAACTGCTGTATCTATGGAAACATTTCAGTATCATTAACATACCCTGAGTGGCCACAAAATAAGAAATGTTCCCACTTTAGATCAATAAATAGTCTGAGAGGTGAAAATATTAACTGCCAAGAAACAATCTGTGTCCTACTTACTAACTGCATACAGGCTACGTTATTGTAATATTTATAGTTTACTGTTTTTTGCAGCTACTAAAACAAAAATCACTATACTTTGCTTTTAGTGTTGGCCATTTTACCATGCTCCAAGTTCCTCAGCCATTTAGTCTGCAGAGTATCTTATTTTGACTTGTGTGTGAAAACCAAATGTACTCACAATTCAATGAGGCAGTGAAACTTGAACAAGGGTTTATTTTAATATTAATTACATAGTCACAGCAGGTGATCTAAATTTATAGCCCGGTCCATTACCGACTTGATGCTCTATTCATCCTTATGGTGCAAATATCCATCACAGGATCTTATCATCACTCCATCAGAAACTTATATCTATGTGGACCTCCAATGATGTCTTCGCCTCTCATTATCAACACGTCCTCCCACTTTATACAGTATACAATAGAGAGACATAACCATAGCATATTCTGCTATTTGAAATGTGCATCAACTATTGTATAAACTTAAATTATATTAGAACATAAATAACATGTCAAAACATATTTACCAAATAATGATGCACTGAAGTGGCTCTTACACCTTTTTACTAACAGAAAATGATGCATATCCGTACACCGTGGGAAGGCAAAGAAACGGCGGCTTTATAATGAAGCTGCAATTAATGATTATTTGCATTATTGATTGATGATTCTTTTTTAATAAATCACATTTGAAATGTCAGAAACTACACAATAGAGAACTTTATAGCTATAAGAAATGCTATATTTTGTATTAATAAAGTAGACCTACTTTATGAAGGGTGGATGAGCAGGAGTTGCTCAGGGAAGTGGGCCGCCTACTTTTAGTTAGAGGGCGTTAACATTCTTTCATTAAGTCCCAATCAGTCGACTCTATCTACTCAGTCAGTATTGGCTTTGGAGGGTTTGGTGCTGATTTAAAAAATAAAGTAGATGGTATTAACACCAGCGTTAATATGTTTCATCACTGTACATTCTTATCAATTAGTTTCAATCAATCATAAATAATGAGTTTAAAATTTCAGTGTTATGATGTGCACTGTACCACGTTCTCCCAGTGTGTCTTTTACATGACATACTCTAAACCTGTTTAGAATTAGTAGTTAGTATGAACTTGGCTCACAGCTGCTGTCTGCCTCCACTTCTATTTCAGGCTCTCCACTGCCTCCTGTTGGTTTTCCTGCACACAGACATTCACTGCTGTGTCAGACCTGGACATTGGATGTAATTACTCTCAGTAGAATCTAAAGCACCTCATCTGTTATCATTTTCTTTCCCCTTTTTCATCCAGTTGATAAGAGCACAGACTACCCCAACTATTACCAGGGCTTATGGGACTGCACAGGGGACTTCCCAGATGAGCTGACCTTCAAACGTGGAGATTCCATCTACATCCTGAGCAAGGTACAGTCAGTCTTGGGGAGTAATGGATTACATGACAGGGGGTTACATAATTGGGATACAATAAAGTCAACTGTATTCCATTACAGTTACAGGAAAAAAAGATGTAATCAGATTACTACATTTAGCAAAAAAATTAGCAGGATTACAAATTTAAAATACATTTCAAGATAAAGAATGACATACCACCATGTGCAATGTGCACACATTACAAACTACAACACTTAACAAGTCTCACAACACAACTCTGCTCTTGAGTGAAACCAGCTAAACCACCTCTAGTGAAAAAATGCTTTTCACCGGGTGGAAATATGGCCATTGGTTTGTCTGAAAATCAGAAGAGGAACAACATCACAGTTCAGTGTGAGTTCTGCCCTCAGCTATGAAAATACTATCATAACCCAATGACTCAACATCTAATTTAAAGCTACTACAAGGAGTTTTTAACTGTTTATGAAACAGTTTCAATTTATTACTGATGCATCTATATGACCTACATAAGTTAACGAGACCATCCGTGAGAAGACCAACTATTTCTGTGTGGCTGTTCTCAGTGGCTGTCAGATTCAGAGTCAGCTTCTCTGTTAAATCAGTTTAAATGAGCCCATGTTTACATTTTTCTAGTCAGAGGCATGGTGAGTAGTATGTTAGCCAATTAAAAAGAAGCATGAGGAGATTTTTGTTTTAATATTTTTCTGTTAATATGGTGGAAACACTAGCACTTTTGTCCACAGCAGCCTCCAAAATCAACAAAAAAATGAAGGTTTATAAATGGGATGGTATGTGGGTAAAAACACAAGCCCCGTGATGAATTTATAGCAGTTATACTTAAAGTCTGAGTGTGAAGAATGAATAGTAAACCTAACAAAGTACATTTAAGAGCACATAATTGCAGCTATTAATCTAAACATGTATGTGGACATAAAAATGCAATGACTAACCTTATTTATTTCCCTGTTGTTCTAACTTCCAAAAAATGTGCTAAAAATTAATTATATCCCTCCTTTTGCTGATGAACCCCTACAACCCACTCAAGGACCGCTTTTAGTTATTATTTGGTATTTGGGTAATCCAAAAGTAACAGAAAGTAATCAAGTTGCATTATTTTAATATTGTGATACTTGCATTAGGTTACTGACTACATTTTTAACAAGTCGTGAGTAATTGTATCAGAATATATCGGAATACAATACAGAGTAACCCACCCAACCCTGGGTGCAGTTAGGGGAACCCTGCTTGTCAGCAATAAAACATTGATTTGTCCCTGAATGAATGTTTTCTTGAGGATGGTAAATCCAGGATTAGCTCAAACCAGCTGTAATGTAAAGTTGTGAGTTGAGGTTTGTAGTCAGAGTGGTCCTGCCGGCCTCAGACCACCTAAAGTGAGTTATTTCTGGGCCCTCAGAGGAACTGTCTGTTCATATCCTTTACTGGCAGCATCTGGCCCACCGCCTGGAGGTGGACGGCTGATGGTAAGAGGCAGACTGGGCTAGCTTCTCTCTCTGGCACTGTGATGGGGATTAGTTGTGTCACAACGGAAACTGTTTTAGTGCTGTTGGCGGAGGCTGGGCCGAGCTGGCACACGGTGCCATTCCATCACTTCCATCTGGACTGTTTCAGCACGCCACTGCTGCTGCCATGCCAGGCGGTGAGCAGCCTCTCAGCCCACACACCTCTCAGACGTCTCCCTCACCTCGCCAAATAGGAATGTGTGTTTTCAGGAAACCCAGGCTCAGTCCGCCACTCTATTCAGAGCAGGTGAGGACGTGTAGTGGACGCACAATTTCCGAGGCTTGTCGCCTAGGCCAGGTGCCAGGTATTGAGGACTGAAGGGCCGTTCTTTACCTTTATTATGTAACCAAACAGGAGCCCTTTTGTGCTTCACTGGTTCATATGAACACAGAATTGGGTTTTGTTGTGATACATTTAATAAGCTTGTTTATGAACAAATTACTCAAGAAATTTTATACTTTACATATGCCTTTAGACCCTTTGGTTTGTGTGAAATAAAAACAACAAAAAAGTGTGAAATGTGCACCATCTAGACTGGCTATATTTCCTGTCTGGTTTGGTTTCTATGGAGCATGTAGTCAACTGAGACTGTCAGCTGGTCCATTTCCAAATTCAAGTCTGCCATCTAGTGGCACCTAAAAGCCATGAAGAGTTAAAAACATGACTAATGAGCTTCAGACATTATTTATTTGGGAAAACCTGAATTATGAGTTTGACAAATAATTAAATTTCTTTTTCAGTGAGGAGCATGGGGTGTAGGTTATGAGTTATCTTCATTATTAATGACTGTTTTTTGTTTTTTTTTGATTTATGGATTAAATGTTTAGCCTATAAAATGACAGAAAATGCCCATCAAAATTTGCCTGAGCCTAAAGTGACATCCTTAGAATTTTTTTTTGTATGACCAGCAGGACAAAATCCAAATAGGACGTTATCAAACTTTCACATTTGAGTAGCAGAAACAAGCAAATTTTAAGCATTTGTTTGAAAAATGTCTTAAGAAAATAATGGATGATCAAAATTGTTCATTTTCTGTTGACTAACTAATTGATTAATTGATTCGGCACTAATGGAAGGAAACAAATGCACACAAAGCAGACAGACCCGTCAATGCTCAATGGCCAAATGCCTGTTTATGACTCCCTCTTCGTATGTGGAAAAGGACCAAGAATCAAGTTGCCCTTTCACTCAGACTGGGAGTGCCATTAGCTGAAACCTTGGTGTTGGGGGTTGTGGCCTGCCGCGAGGGCAATGACCATAAAACCTGTCTGGACTGCAGCAGCCAGCTGCAGCTTAAGGGACAGTCGACTCCTTCCTCCCCCCAGTCGCTCCCTCCTCCCCTATTCTCCTCCTTTCTCCGTCCTCCCTCCGTCCCTCCCCCATTCCGCAGGCCAGAAATAGCTGTAGTAGTGTTACAGCCGCGAGACCCCCCAGTCAGGGCCTGGGTGTTGATTATAGGGCCTGACTGGGAGTGAGGGAGAGTGTGTTGTCCGGATATGCTGCAACCCCCCCCCCCCCAAGTCACAGCACATAAAACCTATCGTAAGATGTAGCATCTCACTTAACTTAAGTGGCTAGATGGGTTGATAAAATGTAAACACCGTTGTTGCTATTGTGTCTGCATATCTCAATGTAAAATTTGTGCTTGCGGAGCGTTTGATTTACTAGAAGTCATACAATAATAGGCACAATAATACAACATGACCCCACAGAAACTGCAACAGAAAATCTTTCAACTGTTCTGGTCTCATAAATATGTCATTCGTAACATTTCAAAAGTGTTAAGAAAATTAAATATTGGAAAACATTGAAACTGGCGACAACTTCTCATTGCCACCCATGTTAAAACCTGATTTATGCACGTCCTCTTGTCTGATGCCCACACAAAGGTTTCAGTGCTGTCCACCATCGACCAGAAACCAGGGCTCAACAACAAGGACTGCCTGCTTGCCCACTTTATGGTTAGTCAGTTTTGATGCAAAAATGGCAGAAAATGGCCTTTTTGGCCTCTTAAATAGGGAGATTTCCTGGTTTTCTTTATTTAATACCATATTAAACAGTATCTTTTGGTTTTGGACTGACATAATGTGATTTTAAAGATTTGATTTTCATTTATTAATTGATTTGATGAGGACTTTGAAAAACTGGGATGGACATTTTTCACTATTTTCTGAGCTGCCCTAGATAAAATATGACACTTTGTTTAGTCTTTGTTGTTTGATCACTGCTAAAAATAAAACAATTTATATGAGGGCAAGTAAAACTTAACTAAGGGCAAGTACATTTCTGACCCACTTGCCCAACCGGACAAGTGAAAATGAAACTCTGGAACAGCGAAGCCTGAAAATGTGTTTTATATGAGACATGGTGTTGGATACAGTACAGTGAATGTACAAGAGGAAATTGATGTGAATTGAAGTGGGTCAAAATCATCTATAGGGTTTTCTTACAATATCTTTGAAATGACGAGTTTCACTGAAAAGCTAACATGTTTAAGTTGATGTTCATCATAAATACCAACACACAAATATTTTCTAAGTAATATAGTAATAAAACTATTTTAAGTGATATTTAAATAAACTACAATTTTATTTTAAAATTGTGCTAATCACTGCCAACATTTATATGAGTTAGTGCCAAATTATGTTTCCTTGTGTAAAAGTATATTAATATAGTTGATTGTATAGTTGATGTTGATTTAAATCCCTGTTGAATTTTTCCACAGATTTCATTATAGCTTCCAGCAACTTTGAGCAGTCATGGCAGCCCCCCATGCAAATGCCATACATGTAGGTCACATCATGTACATGTACTCAATGTGGAAATTTTGTAATCCTGAGCCTTTTTGGTAAGGTTCCTTGGAACACACAGAAAAGAGTGTGGTTTTATTGTCCCTTGTACAAGTTGCCTGTGATTTTAATGAATTATATAAAAAGAAAATCATACCTAAAAACATGGCAACACACAACACAGTTTGTTGAAAAAGCTGCCATGAAATGCATGAAACAATCCCCCAAAAAGCTGTGAAAGCCCGGAGAGACTGTTTTTATATGTAATAGAGAAGATTATAGAGATTTTCTGTTGTAATTTGTGTGAGATTCAGCCTTTTTTTTCCTCACAAAATGCCTATATTAAAAAGGCATTTTTGCTAGGATCATATTTAAGTGATTCTCAAAACCTTCCCTTCGTACAATTCCTTATACTTTTTTTCTCTAATTCAGAACACATTGACACAAAACACAACATCCACTGAGTTTGTTTGTGTTGCATTTTGTGTGAGGCTGACCCACACTTTAGAGTAAAATGCCTGGACTGTGATCCAGGTCAGGGTATTTGTGTTAATGTGTGTGTTGTCACAGTGTGTGGTGTCATTAGTCTTCCACATCTCTGTGTATGTGTTCTCATGTTGTGTCCCGCACTCACTCAAGCACGACTTATTTGTCAGCCAGAACTACACAATGAGGTGTTGCTGCTTTCAAAGGCTGGCTGCAGGAAGTCATAATGTGGACACACACACTCAGTCTCACACTCTCTTACACACACACACACACACACACACCTCGTGTCAATCTGCTATATTACCCCTCAGGGGCTTGAGAAATGTCAATCATGTGACACATTAATGAAATGAATGTGACATGTTCTGTTTGTTTCTTGTGATGTTTAATTTTCTGTTAATAATTTAAACTTATTAATGACTTTTTTACTCTGATCATGTCCTGCTGACTTTCAGTGGAAATGATAAACCTATATCCTCAAAGGAGAAATATGTAATATTACAGTCATTGCCAGTGGCCATGATATGTCATCAGAGATTTAAGGAAAAATGCTTAATTGAAATACTGGTTTCTCCAATAACATTTCAGTTCACCATTGGAATTTACATTCTGGGCCAGAACGTCTGTTTTTGTTTGTCCATTTCACGTTTGTTAGAGTTAAATTAATGCCAAATGTTCACTAAATCAGTTTGCATGTGTCTGTTTGTGAGTTGTAATAAATTATTAATCTTTCAGAAGGAGCAGATGTTTCTAAGTGTACATTGAACAATATGATGGAGTCTAGCAGACAGTAAGACAGGCAGTCACTGAACTCAAACTCCAGAGTGTGTATTTTCAGAGCAGTGGGCTTTTATTTCAGGATAATGGGCTTACATTTACCTTGACTGAAAACTGCCAGTTATAAACAGCTGATCAGCTTACAGTGTAGGACTCATCATTACTTGTCATTGTCACATTGCAATGTTGTGCTCGTCTTGGCCTCATGAGAGGTTCATTGTCCCTGCAGGCTGCAGACAACCTGCCTGAGCTTTGAGTCTAGGGAGGAGGGGGCAGAGGGAAACAACTCACTTCAGTCATAGACTGTATATTAAACAGGGATTCAACCTATTTAATATAGCTGT
Organism: Lutjanus campechanus; assembly: GCA_027495735.1. Lineage (NCBI taxonomy): Eukaryota > Metazoa > Chordata > Actinopteri > Lutjaniformes > Lutjanidae > Lutjanus > Lutjanus campechanus. The sequence goes on along the minus strand of JAJHUR010072450.1, from coordinate 10,637 downwards.
CTATGGCTCCAACTCGCAATTTGGGCTGCAGTACTCATAATTTAACACCAAGGTCTTACATATTGCTTCTTTAAGGGCAAAAATGAGCTCTTCAATGAAGTGTGGGGACTGTTCACATATTTTATTGAGACTGGTGATGTGAATGATGTGCATGCTCAGGTAGAAGAGACCCAGGATAGATAGAAGGAAAGTAGGAAGTTTGTGATGTGGTGCTTCATTGACAGTGAAACGTTGACTGAGTTGTCGTACCGATAGAGAAACACATGTCGTTCATAATACTGAATGGTTTTCTTTTTCGATAAAGTAGAGAGAGAAAGAGAAGATAAATTAATCAAGTCTGATATTGGCTCAGCCAGGTTGCCAAGTCTGCTTTCAGACAGGTGACACATTTTGAAACATGAAACTTTGTGTGATGACGAAATAAAATGATCATTTTGAGTATGTGTATGTTTACGACAGCTGTAAGGTGGCTGGAAAAGCCTTGACAATTGTTGAAAAGTGCTTGAATTTGACTTTGGAAAAGGCGGAAACCCGGGTATTTTTGTTTGTTTGTTTTGCATCATTTGTTACATCTCTTCCTTCTCTACTTTCAAATGTTAGAACTCAATGGGGTCTGGTGGGGTCCTTGAATGGATTGTAGGGGGTAGAGCCAAACAGATATATCAGTCAGCTGATATTATTGGCCTGATATTGGCCTAGCACAGCTGTATCAGTATTGGTGTATATGTTGCTTTTTTTTATTACAGAAAATGTATATCTTAATTTTAATATTTATTTTTCCTATTTTGAGTTATTCTATTTGTGTTTTTAATATATATTGGCTGATATATTGATATCAGATTTTTTTTTACTCCCTAATATTGGTATTATAATTGTCACCAAAGATCCAATACCGGGCCTGGCCAGTACTGAATAGCAGAGAAGGAGGAATAGAATATTTTAACTGCTACTATTAACTATCAGCATCTATGTTTTGGATGTTGGTACAACAAGGGAAGAAATAGGGTTGGCCAGTTTGAACAACTGTGATTCATGGTGACCTTAGTTTGATCATTGATTGACTATTAAAATTTAATCTTCAAACCTCAGGACAAAAAATATTCTTTGAGTAGTGTTGAGTCCTTGAGACCCTCTCAAAATAGGGGTCCATGTTCTCATGTCACCTATCGTGGGGGTCCTTGATATGAAAACGTTTTGGAAACCCCTGTTATAACTTACCTGTGCAGGTCTTTATTTCTAGACATTATCAGGTGGATGAAGGGGTGCTGGGAAGAGGGGTACCTGCTGCCTTTGTGTTGTGTAACAACACTGCCATGTGTAATAATGACTACATCTTCAAGCAAAACACATTAAATAGATATTATTTTTTTTTAAAAATCAGGTCCTACTTATAAACTTGTGACATGGACAGTAAGTCTTGCACGCTTTAATCAGTCATGATGAATGACCCATCACCAGGCAACTACCGATGCTAGCCATCACTATTGTTATTGTAATCTTCCTGTGTCTAATACCACCATGTGATCACTTACATGCATCAATCTCTCCTGGGAGTAACTGGACACAGATGTGGTCCCTCTTCGTCCCTGAGTTTTGGCGTAGATTTGAAAGGTTGTGCAGGTTTCTCCTCTGTCAGCCTTGTCAGAACGTGATCTCCAGTGTTGAATCATGTCCTGGGAAGACTTTGATGTGAGGTCAGGCTCTTGGCCAAAGAGACAGAAAGAGAGAGGGGTATTCTCCTCTTGTCTCAGATCTCCCCTCACAGTGCAGTGTCCTCCTCCTCACATCTCAGCATGCTGACAGCCATTTGGAGCTATTACTTGTCATGCTGTGACAGATTTATGTGTGATGTGCACTACGCACACTGAGGGTTTTTGTGTGGATTGGAGGGGAGTGTGTGCAGTCTCAAAACCGACAGCGGGTGGAGAGGCAGGACAGGGAACAGGTAATATGAAGTCGTTGGATGCAGGTGTTGTTTTGGAGGAAAACAAGGAAAACAGGGGGAATGTTTTATTAGACAGTAGTGATGAGTTGAATGGACATAAGGACAGGGAGAAATGAGAAATGACTAGGGATGCACAGATTTATCGGTTGATATTGGCCTTGCTGGCTTCAATCGGTCTATCAGCAAGTAATATGAGATTCAATTATGTCAGTGGCCAATGCTTATCTGTTGTGTCGAATCAATTTTGTGCTCATTAAATGCTGTATTGGTTATTTGTGGTCAGACTCTGACAGCAGTAGCTATGATACCCAGCTGCTGTTTTGGAGAAGAAGCCACTGGCTGGACACAACTCTGGTACGATGTCAGAGCCAAAAGTGTGGCATGTTTTTTCTATTGAAGATTTCTTTGTTTCCCTGGCACAAACGGGAATACATAACAAAAACAAAATAAATAAACACAAAATTTGTGTAAATGATTGGTGCATCCCTAACAACTTTTTCTGTGAAACATGCAGTCGGTCTCCAGAACAAGGACTTTGTTCTCAAAGTAACATAGCTGCTTTCTGTATTTGTGTACCTATCCCATCATTTTAAAAGCTACTACAAGGAACTTTTTACGTTTTGTTGATTTTGGAGGCCCCCGTGGAGAAAAGCAGTAATGTTTCCACCATAATAACACCAATAATGACCTCAAAAGTAAAATTATGCAAATAAAAAATTTAACTTAACTAAGAACTTAAACTTTGTGATGTAAGGTATACTTTATTGTCCCAGAATGAAATTTGTTTCAATTTCAAGCTCATCAATCATCACCAATCATTTAAACGGACAGATCACAACAAAATCAAAAATATATATTTCCCCCTTGCCTGCAGAACAATTTACCCATGTAGATTTTTTTGGTGTGAGATGCAGGATTTCAGAGATATTGACTGTCGGGATATCTGCCTTCTCTCCAATATAATGGGACTAAATGGCACTCAGCTTGGGGTGCTCAAAACTACAAACTACTTTCTTTCTAGTAGAAAAGAAAGTAGTTCTGTTAGATTCTAAAATAGTTCTGGTAGATTCTACTACAGAAAGTAAGTAGGTTCTACATGAAACTGCTTACAATAAGTTCTCTGTATTATCTTGAATAACCAGGTCATTAATTTCTGGAAAGAGATACTGCTTTGGAATTTTTCAAATGTATTTTCTGGTTCTGTGAGCACCAAAAGCTGAGTGTCATTTAGTCCCATTAAATTGGAGAGATGGCAGACATCTCTATGGCCAAGAGCTTTAAAATTCTGCAACTCACACCAAAAAAAATGTAGGTGCATAAATAGCACGACAGCCCAGGGTTAAAAAAAAAACAAAATGTCCCTTTAACATTTTGATGTAGGATGGGTGAATTTTTATACCAGTTTAACCCACAATTTGGTGTTCTGAGCCATTGGTCTGAAGGCAGCACCTGAAATTCTGGGTACAGAAAGTGTATGGGTTGTTTCATATCTTTAGTCTCTCACTGACCACATATTTCTCTTATAAAGGCTTAAGATGGTGTTGGTCATTTTCCCCAATGATCTTCATGTCTGATTGAGTAAGACGTGCAAGCTTAGGCCTTAACTGTGCAACTGACAGGTTAACTTACCATATCGGATTACACTTTCTAAAATTGTTTGAGAGAACAAAACTATGAGTTTAGTATTGACACAACAGAGTCTAAGCCTTCTCAAAAAGTACATTCTCTGATTTAGCTTAGAACAGAGATTTTCAACATGGACATGCCTTGTGATGGAGCTGTCACTGTGAACAGCAAGTTATTTCCCGAAGAAACCTGATTTATGAGTACATCGTGTGTGATTCTAGACTATGGTCACCATTTGACTTTTGATTGAATATCATCTCCTCCATTTTCCTCACATTCACAATTAGGTGGTGAGCATCACACCAGTCCACAAACTGTTCAGTTTCAGACTGGGAAAGCAATGTTTTGCTCACACATCTATTAGTGATGACGATACCTCTGTGCTCAATGCTCAGTGATGAAATGTGTTTCCTCAACACACACTATCATCCTATCATTTTTTTCCTCAGGAGTACCAGAGCTTTGGCTGGTGGATCGGAGAAAAGAACGGAAATATAGGAATCGTCCCCAAAGACTACCTGATGGAGCTCTATGCTCTATAAATACACCCCATGTAAGCTGGCTGGAATGTCCACGTTTTATTTTCACACTTGTTTGCTCATCTCAAAACTAAAGTATCAAAATGCGTAATTGGAGTTAATGCACTGTATTTTAACTTGTACACTGTGTCATTTTCAGGATCATTTCCTCCCATTTGTGCTCTGAGAGACTCGTGATTGGATGAAAATATTCTCATATGACTGAAATGTTTAAGAGTATTTTTCTATAGTATCTGCATTTTGCACTGCTTGTTTGTATTTATATACAGTTTTCCACAACATCATTTCATGCTCTGCTTTTGGCAATTATTTGCAAATGGCAAAACAAATAAAGACTTAAACATACATTGTATCCGAGCATTTCTTTTATTACTTAACCTGCTGGTTAAGCCACAAGGTGGCAATAGAGTCTCTTCAAAGGTCATAGATTACAACTGTGACAGAGACATTCATCTCAGAAATATCCTATGTATTTTTTTTCTCATTTGGTCGCTTTAGGACAAATTTTGAAATGTTTACATGGTGAATCAACAATGACAGTTAACAATTTAATAGCTTTAATAGCAGAAACTGATTCTAAAACTAGTGTGATGGAGGTTTGTTAAAGTATTTTCTGTGAGAAAGAAACCATTAATATGCCTAGACATGAGGAATAAGTGCCTTTATCAAAATTATTTCAGCCTACTGAATCACTTTACTTTCTTCTGTAATTCTGTCCAGTTAACATTAGACCACTGTCAATATGTCAATATCAAATGTGTGCATACCAAATATATGTACACATAGAAATTATTTCTTTATTCTTTAAAATGAGTTTGTTCTTCTGGTCAGCACTTTTGTTCCAAGCTTCAGAGGGACACTGTGGGTTTTTTTTATGGCACCTGTGAGACTTAGCTGGGCAGAGGATCACAGCGTGGCAGATGGTTGGCTGTGCTGCGTGCCTGAGTGAAATGGCTGAGGTGCACTAATAAGACAGCCACCCACACAGATAGCAGGGATGCTTATCACCCTCTGAGGGGCTGTTTGACAGCAGGCGAGGTGGCGTTAGCTGGGCACACCCCAGCGAGGTTACATACATACTGTACATATCTTTTTACAGCTTCCTTACTGAAATACCAGACTTATATTAAAATTGTATCTAATTTGGTAATAATTCGCTCCTTTTTGGTTTGCTGCAGACAAAAGGGCTTGTCAAGGTTTCCTCAAGGTTGAAGAGAAAATGGGCAGGAAAATGCGTTCATTAACCAATAACTCACTGTATCTTTTTCTGCCTCTTCCCTCTATTTTTTTCCCTGCTCCTGTCTCTCTGTTTTGTTCCTGTTGAATGATGAGCTCGTCCTCTGTCCTCTGGGTGACATTCAAAGCCAACATAAATCCTCCTCTTTACGGTATAGTGCAGCGATAAAGCCTCTCTGCTAATTGGAGATGTAATGAATTACCATAATTAGTTATTGAATATACTACATTGGATATAGAGAGGAATGCCTTGTTTTAGGGCAGGATTGGGATGTAGTGAAATAATATGATATTCAGTGAGTGGAGAACATTTCTAAATGACCAACAATGTCTGCATGTAATTCCATCATTTAGACTGATTATAAAACACTTAAAAACATTTTGGTGTTGCTAAACACATAAACATGATACAAATATGTCTTTACTGCCACTGACATAGCTTGGTATTTCCCTCCTAATAGTCCTCCTTTTAATATTAGGCTATGGGTTAGGTTGCCAAAGGCAAGTAAGGCTAAATATTGCCTCTCATTTTTATGTGCCAATAAAGGATTTCCTTAATGGATGTCAACTACACCCCCATCCCCCCACGTTACATTTGGACAGCCATATCCTCAGAATATACAGGTTCTTTTATTGCAATTTAACATCAAGATATAATGTTTCATAGATAAATGCCAGGGTGCCATTAATCTAGTGAGCACTAAATTACACTAATGATACCAGAATATCACTAATTAATACTTGCAACCATAAAGATACACTTTTACCGGCCAAATATATATAGATTGAGCTGCTGAGTAATAATAAATAAAGTTAGATTTGCTGAGGAAGATGATGGAAATATAAAACAAATTTCCCTTCAGGACAGGATACATTCAGAGTCATTTTATGCTGACAATTTAGTGCTCAGGTATGTTAATTCTTGCACACAGCAAAAACAGACTATTTGTTTTAACTGTCCACGCTGCTTTAAAATTTACGAAAAGTTCACTCAATCTGAAAAGACAAGATGAGGTAATTTTGTAATGATTCAAAACACATAAACTGATAAAACATGTTCAATAAGCTTAAGATATTGAGTTGAACCAACAGCTCTTCAGTCACATGGAAGAACATCTAAGATTTAACATTTGTTACCATTTATTAACTTTTAGGTGTTTTCATTATTGTGAAAACCAGCAACTATAACTTACATAACTGGTTTTAGAGACATATAGCAAGTTTTAATCATATCTGTTTCTTCAAACTATAAAAAAGAAGGGTCACAGAAGATTGCGAGAAGTCTGCTAATATTTCTTTAGAAAACTTAATTCAATGAGTTAATTGAACTCTGTACAATGCATTCATTCAAGCTGAATTAACTTGAACAAACAAAACTTGTATATTTTCATTAAGCAATGAGAAAAGATTAGGTGATTCTGCTAAATTCCTGTATGATTTTTTTTTTTTTTTTTACAGTGCACAGCCTAAAGATAATAAAATGCATTGAGCAATTATGCACACCTTGTTGGTAAATCAGGACAATGCAAGTACACTAATATCCCCCTGCTCACAGTGATAGCTGCTCATCTTTGTTGAGTATTATCATCACCCCTGGGGTTGGTGAGGAGGCTAAAGACTTGATCTATACCACTTTAGAGAGGTAATCTTGATCAAGCTGTCAGCTGTTTCTGCTGCTCTTTAACCGGGTCACTTGGCCGTAGATCACACCGCAGCTTCATAGAGAGTTTCTGTCAGGAATAACACTGTGTTATTTATGTGGTATCCCCTGGCATTTTGCAGGAAATGTATTACCTCTCCAACTGGCCCTCTGTCAGCATTCCATTAAAGCCTCTCCCCCCTGGTCTAAATCTTAAAATCTGAAATAGACACTTTTTAAATGCAAGTCACTCTTAATTGAGGTCAGTTTCTGTTAACATAACTCATGGCAGCTGACAAATTAAGGTTTCCTCAGCTGGCTTATGACATTGTGAGAAGAAGACACAGTGTATTTAAAGTGAAAGCTAACGAAGATCATGACAGGCTGCTCTGAAAATGCATATTTCTGGAATTTTTAGGCTTGAATTTTCATTAATTTCAGTGATTTTTCAACATCTAATGTGTAATATTATGGGCTGAAGAGCAAGGTTAGTGGCAGGCCAGTAAATATGGGCCTAGACAGGTCATTTATTACGAGCGCCACACCCACCTCTCTCACATGTTACCCGTGTCTGTTCTTCTTTCTTGTTAATTGCCTTCAGTGAGCTGCAGACAGTGATGACCTGAGGACCTGTATATCTCAGGAGCTGGAGGGGAGACACAAGTGGCTCCACTGTCTGAAAAGTCCAGTTTCTGGCCTTGAAAACATCACCATCCTCCTCCAAGAACACTGGTTCCCAACCTGGGGGTCCGGCCCTCACTAGGGGGGTCCAAAGCTTGACAGTGGGGTTGATTTCAAGGAGTGTGAAAAAAACTTTTAAAAGATATACAGTAGGTCCATGTCTTAGCATGCCATTCATGTCTGTAAAGACAGCAACTGTCCAATTGAAGATTAGCAACCATAACTACGCATCGCCGGCATGTCAAGCTCTGCATTTCTCTACATGTTAAAGTGTTGTTTATGGGGTGGTAAGACAAGCAATACTCAGAGTCTCATGAGTTGAGGGTGAGGGTAGCATATATTTTGTAGTCTTTTGAAAGCATAGAACACAACATATGAGGAATGGGTTTAACTGTGTCTTTATCTGCTCTAACATAAGTTGCAAACATTAGCATGTCCAGCTAATTAACGCTAGCTTACTACCTGTACCAGTTCCAGTAATGACCAGGCAAACTCATTAGCTAGTTCTGCATTTGCCAAGCTCATGGCGTTAAATTGGGATTTGTTATGGGGAGTTTGAGGACAAAAATGTGGGCTGGTGCATAATCAAAATGAACCACCACTGCAGCATCTTTCTCTGGCTCGCTCTCTGAGATCTAAGCCAGTGTTTGTTGATTTATGCTGCCTTGTAGGAAAATGCTACTGTAGCGCGAATCAATAGCGAAGTCATTTCAGGGGTAGCATATTTTGATAGACCAATATCCTTTATAGAACAATGCACCCACTACAGAATCATTTTATATTACACAACTTCTCACTCTAAGAATATGGGGAGCATGGTGAAATATTCTATTTACCACAGCACATCCCGATAGGTCGCATATATCATCAGAACACCGGGTTAACTTAGATCTTTTCCTGGGGTGATTGTGATCTGGGTGAACGTCTTAAAGTCTGCTGCACTTAATCTAGTCCCTGGGCTTCCTTTTCCAACATTAATAAGTGTATCTTTATTGTATATACACATATGTGTCAAAATTCATCATCAAAACAATGTTTGTTGGGCTGCAAGCTAGTCTTGGCCTCAGGCTTGTAGCATTAACATTATACCATGTATGCAGCCTTAAGTAACTTTATGTATTTCAGACCGTTTTATGGGATTCTTATTTTAAAATGTGTCAGATGGAAACATCAAACAGTCAGCTGGAGATGGACTAATCAGCTGATTCAAGGAGTTTAAGAATTAGCTTACAATAGCTTGTTACACTTATGAACTCTGATAGCAAGAGCCAGAATTTTATAAAAATGTTCCTACAAATATCAGTAAAACTAATCTGCAATGCATTATTTACAGGAAATAATCATCATCTTGTTTTACACAAAGTTCCTGCAGTTATTGTGTTCACTATTTGGGTTAATTGTACAGTTTATTAGTTGATCCACACTGTTACTGTTATGCACTGAACTATGAAATATCCATAAATATGTCAGTGGTTGTCAGTTTACTCATTTATAGGAAAAGGTTATGAAACTGTATCAGATGCTACCTTGAACACCATCATGTCCTAGCTTGTTTTTTTACACTGATGAACTTGTTGTTTCTGCAGAGAGACTCATCATCATCCCTCTCACTTACTGTATGCATCGCTGTTAGAAACAGGTCTCATGTTGCAGGCTGTGGGGTTGGCAGTCCAGGCTGTCAGGCTGGGTAGAGCTATGTGCTGACATGTCATTCAGGATAAATCAGGCTTATCAAAGTGACAGGTGTTTGTCCACCTGCTATAAACATCTCCCACGCCTCGCTCCGGCTCCATCTCCTCACACATTATTTACAAGGATCCAGCCTCCATACTCTGGCCCTGTTTACTCTCTGGCTGTGGCTCTAATATCAGGTCAGTGCTCCACCACTGATTTACTCTACTAGTTAGTGAGGTGAGTAATGACCCTTGATGGTCTGGGAGGGTAGTTTGTAATCAGGGGAGGTCAAAGATGCCAGAGATGCTCTAACTGTAATTACAACCCTCACAACACCGCACCTCTTTACACCTCACTGCATGCTGACTGACTGCCAGTTCAAAGTGGCCTTTCTCCTTTTCTTTTCCTCTTATACCCCCCACTGAGTTAGATGCCCCTGGTTGTAATATGACCTCACGTTCAGGTTAAGGTGCCATTTCAATGTCAGCTCCTAATATAGCAGCTTTTTTTCTGTGAGACAGCCCCCTGACAGAGGAAGTAAAGGTGTGAGGGTTGAGTTACAGGAGCTTGCTGAGCTAACTGAGACATTGGATATGGCGGATTGTTGCCATCACTCCTACTTAATGTCAGCGTTGGTATGTGTCCAAGCACAGGTCTTGCCAAGCTAACCTGAGCTAATTTAGTGCCCACAGTGCATGTGGAGCTGCTCGTCAGCACAGAGTGACCATGTTGAGTATTATTTAATGGATTTTGAGGGGTTTAAACCAACAAAGGCGGACTTTACATGCTAGAGAGATGAGTTTTAAAGCCCAATCCAGAGTCTTAATTCTTAAATTTGACTGCTTTATGATGAAAACACAAACCAGAAAAAAGGGATTTCATATTTCTCCTCAAGAATTATGTGAAGAGGGCTTTGAAAAACCATTTAGACAATCGTATCGGGAGATTAAAATAGCAGAATATATATTTTAACACTTGAATTAATAAACAAACTGTGGGAAAAGAAAATCTTACGCACTCTCTGGTGGCAAATCAAACATTTATAAGGGGTTGGAGGCAGGTGTTCCGCTGGGGGACGCAGTATTTCTATAATCCTGACTACTGCACATCATGACAGAAGATTTAAACTTAGTCCAAATCATTGCTGCTGTGGTTGAGGCTGAATGCCAAGTAGTAGTATTTGTCAAACCAACTGCATGCAAAGGATAATGTACAATGAGAGGGTCACTATTGTGAAAGAAACTCCAACAGGTCTTGAGTTATCCTGAAGGGGTTTATTTCATATTAATGACTAATT
>JAJHUR010072449.1:0-10531 GCA_027495735.1 Lutjanus campechanus | reverse complement strand
AGGCAGAGAAACTGGCCCCGTGGTGAAAACTGCCAAAAACAGCTTAATTCGGCGATCTGGACACTTTAACACCAAAAGTGAGAAATTTCAAAAATGAGAGCAGGCAGCTGAATGAAAACACGTTTTCTATCCTAATTCACGTTTCCAGCTGTTCTGGACAGGAGAGCTTGAATTCTGACTCTGCTGTGCAGAGAAACTGGCCCCGTGGTGAAAACTGCCAAAAACAGCTTAACTAGCCGAACTGAGCACTCTGACACGAAAAGTGAAATATCTGAAGAATGACAGCAGGCAGCTGAATGAAATCACGTTTTCTATCCTAATTCACCGTTTCCAGCTGTTCTGGACAGGAGAGCTTGAATTCTGAGTCTGCTGTGCAGAGAAACTGGCCCCGTGGTGAAAACTGCCAAAAACAGCTTAATTCGGCGATCTGGACACTTTAACACCAAAAGTGAGAAATCTCAAAAATGAGAGCAGGCAGCTGAATGAAAACACGTTTTCTATCCTAATTCACCGTTTCCAGCTGTTCTGGACAGGAGAGCTTGAATTCTGAGTCTGCTGTGCAGAGAAACTGGCCCCGTGGTGAAAACTGCCAAAAACAGCTTAATTCGGCGATCTGGACACTCTAACACCAAAAGTGAAAAATTTCAAAAATGAGAGCAGGCAGCTGAATGAAAACACGTTTTCTATCCTACACTGTAACAAATTGCTGTTAGAAAACAGCCAAATTGTGACCGTAACATACTGTTTTCCATTAAAACAGTACTATACGGTAGGAAACAATGCATTCTGGGCAATATTTATCTGCGGCTTACCGTTTTCCATAAAATACTGTAATATACCGTAAATAAGGTTGCATTCTGGGAGTGATGTAGAATTCACGGCAAACAGGCCACACAAATACAGAACACTACCGTATTTCTGGAGGAGACAGGCAGCACAGTGTGTCAACGCCAACGAACGTTGTGCATGAGGATCATCCACCTGAATCCTGCACAAATCGAGCGGATCACATGGTAAGTTGAAATACATTTTATGTGTCTGGTGATATTTGCATGTACTAATGGGTGAGGACCGGCCATTTGGACTTTTTTGGAGATTAATGATTAATTTATGCTACATGCAGCGCATCTCACCCAGGGCAAACTCATGCCATGCAGGAGCACAGGGTGACAGAGAGCAACACGTGTTGGGAGTCAGTAGCGGCATTCAGTCACAATTTGGCCAGTGAGTAAGTACCACGGAGCCGAAAGCGGCCACGACTTTTCAAAACTAGACACAGGCAGCATTCCTGTCTGAAATATGGCGAAGGCAACAAACATATTATCTAAAGGCTGACGAGTGCACGGTATCGATGTCCTCCTGCGCAGCAGCTGCAGCTAACGTTAGCACGTCTGCATCCAGCACGTAAACAGTGTAAATTAATCTCCACTAAACGTACCGCTAAAATAAAGCGAGTCGTTGACAACTTTTTCGACATCGTCAGGTGATTAAGTATCTCGTTGGATATTTTTTGGAGATAATCGTGCTTTTTACTGATAACTGACTTGGTTAGCTTCGCAACTTTACCAGTGTTAACCAACACAAAGTCGCGGGCTGCGTCTGAAACTCCTGCAAATTTACTATTAAACACGCTACAACAGTGTGTGGGGTTGAAACTTTAGTGTAAAATCACAACTCGTGAATTGCAGATTATTAGCGGCGAATTATTCTAGTATGCAAGTACAGTTGTGCTAACAATAACATATGAGGAGAATATCACGTTTTTCCTCCCTGACATCAATACAGTTTGGCCTTATGTCTGGCTCCAGACCGTGGAGATGGCTTTAGAGAGGAGAGAGACAGATTTTACTTTACATTGTGTTAAATGCTCTCATTAAATGACAACATATTCCAAATGAATGCCAATGTTGAAATCAGTTGAAAAAATAGGTTATTGTGCTACAGATTTGTGTTCACATTAGACTGCTGTACATCACACACCAAAACTAAAGATTTGCCAGAAAAATTGCAATTAGATATTTTCTCCAAATTGCCCAGCCTAAATCCTTATTTACACCATGTTTTATCTGCTTTCACGTTACTGTCCTGTCCTACATCTTTAAGTCTATATAAATGCAGTTTGTATTTATTATCTGTTTTATCATGGCTTATATGAGTTGTGTGCTTTCAGGTTACTGTTTTCTACTGCACCGTTGGAGATACGCAAGGCGTGTCCTCCATCTTTGAGTGAGTATTCTACTTAATCTATATACATGCAGTTTGTATTTAGTATCTGTTTTATCATGGCTTATATGAGTTGTGTGCTTTCAGGTTACTGTTTTCTACTGCACCGTTGGAGATACGCAAGGCGTGTCCTCCATCTTTGAGTGAGTATTCTACTTAATCTATATACATGCAGTTTGTATTTAGTATCTGTTTTATCATGGCTTATATGAGTTGTTGTGTGCTTTCAGGTTACTGAAACTGTCTGGGCTGGGTCAGAGTTCCGGGCTGTTTTACAGATCCCAATTCATCCTTTAGCAGAGCAAGTTAAAACATACTTTTGAATCAACCAAGAATCACTAATGATAAATTAAGATTATTGAAAGTGACACTGACTTTGTGACCAACGATTACTCTTTGGCTTCGTCCTTTTTGTTTCACGACCTGTATAAGTAAGTCCTTACAATGCAGTAGGCAATCAGTCTGCTTGATACTCTCCTGATGAAGCCATTGTTCATCACCATTGATGTTATAGAGTCGTGAAATGACACTCTAAGCTAAAACGGTTTTGTTTTTGTATTGCCAGTTTTTATTGTTGTTGGATGTGCTGTCAAAATGTTCCCATGCCAGGTCTGTGCTACTGAATGTACCACTATATTGGCATATGTAAGGCACATGAGAATTCATAGGAATATCCCCAACTCAGTTTTCAAGTGTGCCTTGCCTGACTGCAAAAGGACATTCCAAAATTTTGCAGCATTTAAATCCCATGCTTACAGACATCATAAAGTCAGTCAACTTGTTGCTGGGCCAAGGTTATGTGGTGCAACTGAGCTAACATGTCATGTTGACTTTTGCAGTGTCACTTGTGAGAATTTGACAAGTTTTTTCTCCCATCTGAAAATGCATATTAAAGAGGGGAAAATTGTTGCTTGTCCATTTAGACAATGTGAGAAGCAGTTTCGAGTGTTATCAACATTCACATCACATATGTCTAGAAAACACAGAAACAGTTCTGAGGATGGCCTGGTTGACTCTGTTGTCAGGGCTTCAGTTGTAAAGCCAAGTACTTCGCATGACAGTAATGAAAGGGTTGAACAGTTTGATATGGACCTTAGTGCTTCCAGTGATGTAAGTGGTGAGCAATCGGATGTCTGTCCAGAAAATGCTGATGCGGCACAGTTTTTGAAAAACTTAGCCCTGTTTTACCTTAAACTGCAAGCTAAGTTGTTGCTTCCATCCTCTGTTATTCAGGTAATTGTTGAAGAATTTCAAGAAATACATGATATCAGCCAGTCACACTTACTTTTTAAACTGAAAGAAAAACTGATTGCACTTGGGGTCTCAGAAGCTGACATTAGCACAGTAATAGATGTCCTAAAAACTGAAGATCTCTTGAGGACTTGCAATACCGAGAGACTGAAAACTGACCAAAGAAGAAAAACCATGTTCAAAAATGCCTTTAATTATGTTGAGCCAGTGCCCATTTGCCTGGGACAGAATGAGGCAGGCAAAGAATGTTTTGCTCAATATGTCCCAATCAAACAAACAATAGAATCTCTCTTTCAATGTGAGTCAGTGAGAGAGCAGTACAATCAAGTACGCACCCGTGTCCCATCTGAGGATATTCTTCGAGATGTATGGGATGGCAGTAATATTAAGGAAAATTTATTGTTCAAGACAGAAGCCTCATCACTTGGTTTGATTCTGTATCAGGATTCCTTTGAGGTAGTAAACCCTCTCGGGTCTGGCAGGAAAAAACACAAGATACTTGCAGTGTATCTCACTCTTGCAAATATTTTGCCACAGAACAGGTCAAGCACTGATCATATGCAACTTGTTCTTCTTTGTAAAGAACAGGATTTCAAATATTTTGGTCAAGATGTAGTCATGGCCCCCCTTGTCAAAGACCTAAAAAATCTTGAGGTATGTGGCATTGACTTGCCTGATGGAAGAGTCTGCAAAGGAACCTTGTGCGCCATCGCAGGTGACAACCTAGGCTCACACAGTATTGGAGGCTTTGTTGAGAATTTCAGCAAGAGTCAGCATTTTTGCAGATATTGTGAAATTGACAGAAAAACATTTGAGAAAGATCCTCTTTCCAGAGGTATTAACCGGACCACACAGTCATACAGAGATCATGTTCAGAGCAATGATGGGGTAAGCGGAGGTGTCAAATTTGACTCTGTGTTCAATGAGCTGACTTACTTTCATGTATGTCAGCCAGGATTACCTCCCTGTCTTGGCCATGATCTTTTTGAAGGGATTGTGTCATCTGATCTGGCATTGTACATAAAGCATCTTGTCAGAGTAGACAAACAGTTTACTTACCTTGAGTTGAATCAACGAATAAACCAGTTCCGTTATCTTGGGAATGATGCCAACGACAAACCCTGTGACATTAATCCAGAGAGAGACAAGCTTGGTGGGCATGCTGTTCAAAACTGGTGTTTACTCAGAATGTTGCCGGTCTTAATTGGAGAAAAAATAAGAAGTCCAGATCATAACGAAGTATGGCAACTGATTTTACAACTTCGAGAGATTGTGGAGTTGATCTGTGCACCAGCCATTTCAACTGGCCAAATAGGCTATTTAAGAGTTCTTATTGATGAATATTTGTACTTCAGACAGCATGTGTTTCCTGATCACCCAATGAAGCCCAAGCATCATTATATCTCTCATTATCCAGAGCTTATTTTGCACTTTGGGCCACTCATTCGTCTGTGGACACTACGATTTGAGAGCAAGCATACATATTTTAAACAGTGTGCAAGGAAACTGCACAACTTTAAGAACCTCTCCTCAACTCTCGCTGAGAGGCATCAACTTCTACAGGCTTTTCTGAGTGCTGGCAGCTTCTTCCCACCAGCTGTTGTAGTAGAGAAGGGTACAGAGTTTTTCTTAGGGGACTACAATCACAACATCAGAGAATCAGTTGCACATCATAATTTTGAGCCAGAAAACACCCTTATAGCCCATGAAGTGATTGTGAAGGGTACAAAATACAAAAAGAACATGTTCATTGTGATTGATAATGGTGAGGAGGGGCTCATCATGGGAAAAATCAAAGTAATACTGATCCATAGAGATTCAGCAGTACATTTTATTAGTGAGAAATATCTGGCTGTGCGTCTACCTGATGTAGGTGTTCATTTCCTGACACAAAGTCAGAAAAAGTACTGCTGTGTTAACCAAGAGAACCTGCTTGATTACTATCCTGTGCCTGAATACATTGTGGGTGGCATGGCACTAATAATTCTCCACCATTCTTTGCTCTCAGTGTAGGTCAATGTCTGCCTTAGGTGAAGAAATCAAGGACATCATCATCAGGGCATTGCCAAACCTTTCTGAAGAGACTCAATTGCAACTGATTTCTAGGCTTCAAGGCTTTGGCTTAGAATCAAAGGAAGACTTGAAATATGTACAACAGGAAGACATAACTGACCTCTTACCTGTTATTCAGCTCCGTAAGCTTTTGGATGCATTTAAATCAGGTAAGGCAAACATGACTCATTGTGATTTTGGCTTGAAATGAACCTTGCCACCAGCTAACACTGGTAAATTTTGACCACTTTGTCAGTGTGCCATCTTTTAATAATGATTCACTAATGTGTTGTTTCTCTTTGTTTTAGAGACAGAGATGGTCACTTTAGACCTCACGGTGATGCAAAGCCCCACACTGCTCTCTAGCCCATCAGTACGAGAAACCACTTCACCACTATCCAGCTCATCACCACTAGAATCCACATCACCACTATCCAGCCCATCTTCCTTGCCATCCACGTCATCGTCTGACCTGTCAGAATTGAGCAGCGCAAGCAGCGGAGGGTTTCCAATCCAGATATCCAAAACATGGCCAGAAAAATTCCAAGTGCCATGGGATCACATGCCACTGGAAATCCGTTCAGCCATTGCCAATGGGAAAAGACCAACCCCAGCAGAGCGGCGGCAGATGGTGAGAGTGCTGGTAGATGAAATGAGGAAATATGAAGCAAACCCAACACGTTCCCAGTGTCTCACAGTTTGTCGAAATATTGTGAGGCAGTACCCCCAGAGTTTTGCTGATGTTTTCACAGATGGCTCACTTATGGCAGGTGGTCATACTTCGCTCCTTATTCAGGTGAAAACTCGTATTGAGAACTTAAACCGTGACAGCAGCTTTGCACGTCACAGAGCCCCAAGGTGCTCTGGGTCCAGCTCTGTGCACAAGAGGGGGCCCACTGACACATACGGATGTACTAGATTTCAGCCAGATCTCCCACCAGGTGAGACTGATGATACTGTGGAGCAAAAGCGCCAAAGATTGGAGGAGATCTATAGACAGGAAGGTGCACGTGGGATTGAAAGAGCAGAAGTCTGTAGTCTCATGGAGACCACATTCTGTCTACTGCGTCGGCATATAAATGCAATTCCAGCTCCTGCCATTGAAGACATAAGAAGCAAATGGCCTTACCTCTTCAATCAGAGGTGCATGTATGCTCATTTTGAGCTGCTCACAGACCTTAATGTGCTACGTCTCCTGGAGCTTGCCATGGAAGAATGTGGAAGAGCGATCATACAATACTTCCGGAGCAAATCTACCAATAAAGATGTTGAGGCTGTCCTCTCCCAAGGTGAGAACACTGAGGTGGCACTCCATGTTGTCCAGCTGCTGATGGCCCATTTCACAGAGACCGCAAATGGGCTCATCCTTCTTGCAGATGTAAGTTTGTTTCTCTTCTTTCCTCATTTTTATGGATTTAATTGATGCCATCTTAAAAATCAGATTATGAAACTAATATTCTCACTACAATTATATTGTCTGTGTGCTACAGAGTTCCGCCACAGTGGCTGATGTTGAGAAGACCCTCGCCCTACCCCCAACTCCTCGTCTAATACTGCTTGGTATGTGTTTAGTGAATTCACACACTATATTTTTCATATCAGATGAGCTTTTAAAGTTATCTATATTCAAATTAAGCATGAATATCATTCTAACCACAGATATTTATACAAGACAAAATGCTTTCTGAAACTCTAATTTCACATTCAGGTGGAACTGAGCGTGTGAGTGCTGGACGCTGGATGATCAGCCTTGAGGGCCATGTCCTGTTTGAGGGCATCCACCCAACATTTGTGACGGGGCTTGCTGCTCTGTTTTCAGTGTACTACACCTTTAACCTACAGTACCAAGGGGAGGCTGCGTGTACACTTGAATTCATTCAAAGGTAAGGCTTGTGTTGTCTGTTTTTTATCAGATCTCTTTAACAGCAGTCAGTTTGACATGAAATTGCACAGGTGATACTAATAACATTAACTAAAGTTGCATTCCATTGAGGTCTACCGGAGCCAGGGTTCAGGGTATTGTTAATGCTACTTCACTGGAAAGACTTTGCTACACTTGATGAAAGAGAACCATAATTAATGTCATAAGTGTGTTTACCTGCTATTTCATGTCAAATGGCTGCTTTGAAAAAGGTCTATTGTCCTCTCTTCTCTCTCTCTTATGACCACTTAATATTAGGGTTGGGCAATATATTAATTTTCAGTTTGTTTGAAGTGATCTGATTGGTTGTAGTTCCTATCACTGTCTTTTAAGAAGTTTGATTGGCTGGAGGCTTCTTGATTTTCTTTTTCACCATGGTAGAACATGATTGTCTAATCACCATCAGATCTGTTACTAGGATGTGCCTTATATAACATAGCAATGCTTGTGTTCTGCTATTATTATTGATCTTGAAGGCGGCCTAAAACTTCACCTATATAAAAAAGAAATGCATATTGAGCCAGATTGTGCAACACTTTCTCTATTCTAGTCTATTTCCAGTGATCACTTTACATTATTTTCCATTATGTCTGGCTCTGGCATAACTGTTGCTTTTTCCTGGTTTTAAAGGCTGCTTTACAGTAAAGAGATGTAATTTTCTGAACTTATGAAACTGTTGCAGCCATTCTAATGTTTGTCTCTAGCCTTTGGTCATCATATCCAAATTACTAATGATTGTCTATCAGAAATCATCTATGCAAATATATGAAACCACCAATAGTCATCCCTACAATAGCATCACAACATTGATATTGAAGTATTCAAAAATACTTTGACATTTGAATTTGCTCATATCATCCAGCCCTACTTTATATAGTAGTAGACATTATTTCTATCCAATCTCTAATCTCAGACTGCTGTGTTTTTCAGGCGCTTCATTGGGATCAACCCAGAGAGAGGCACCAAGGCCAGCCGGGGCAAGATGGTCTCCAAGAGGTCAGGGAAAGTTGTACAGAAGAAGTCTGAAACCGTCAATCCCTGTGTGTCCAGTCTTCTGAAGAAGCTCATTGATTTTGAGTGGAATTTCATTTAGATCAGTGAAAAAGCTCTCTATCAACGCAGCCACGATTTCACACCGTTTGTCGTAAGTTATGTGTTCTTGTTTGCCTGTCAACTAAATTTGCCATATTTCACTTAAAAAATGTGGGTATTTATGTTGTAGAACTACTATTTATGTTAACAAGAAGGGATCCTGTTTTTTGGTCAAAAATACTGTGATATTTAATTTCCTTGATTTAAGCACTATTATTTTGTGTAAAGGGCCACCCTGACTGGCTAGATTTTTTACATTTAGATTATTACTTTTAAAAAAAGCAAAACCTTTTTATGTATTTGTTTGAAGGCGGAAGTTCAAAATTACATTTGCTGGATTGCTGTTTTTTCAATCCCACTGATAAATTGTCTCATCCAATATGATAACACTAATAAACTTTTTAAAGCGATGTTCCATAATCCACTCAGTATGTACTCACCACTATGCCGATGTGATGATGGACGAAGGTCTTCAGTTCACAAAACAATCCTGGAGTTTTAGGAGAAACAGGGTAGCAGCCTCATCCAGTACAATGGCAGAGATCAGTGACCATGGATAAAACGTTAAAAAAAAGGACACAAAACAAACACAAAATGTCTCCATCCTGCTTGTGTGGTATCCGTGGTCACAGCTCACTGCCATTGTACTGGATGAGGCTGCTACCTTGTTTCTCCTAAAACTCCAGGATTGTTTTGTGAACTGAAGACCTTCACCCATCATCACATCGGCATAGTGGTGAGTACATACTGAGTGGATTATACTAACAAGGTGGAACATCGCTTTAAAAAGTTTATTAGTGTTATCATATTGGATGAATGAATGCTCTGTTAGGCGTCCCCCTAATTTCTAATTGTACTGGAAAAAATGAAGTTTTTCAGTTGCTATGTTATGTTTTTAAATAAATCTTGGGTTACATCGATAGTCATATTTTGTAAGTCTCTTCTTTTGAATAGATCTTTTTTCATTGCTACATTTTAGTTAACTAAGTCATTCATTATATGTTGCACATATCACATTGAAATTGCTAATCAAGGTAACAGTAAAGACAGTGCTTACTTCATAGTGATTGTCTGTCATCAGTACTGCCAGTAATATGGTCTTTTTTTAGAAGAATGACTACATAGTGCTGTATTTGGTATTATGGTGAGATTCCATTGCTAATTTGAAAAAAAAAAACAATACTGTAGACCCTGTCTCGAGTAGACTGTAAATTCAACAAAATACAGCACTATACTGTGTTTTAGTACATGATACTATAACAGTAATAAACTGTAAATAGGTTTACAGTAAGCAAACTAGCAAAAATGGTAATTTACTGGCAACCCTGCTGCCAGGAGTTTACTGTAATATCAAGAAAATACAGCAATGTACTGTAATTCAGCGCATGGCATTGTTACGGTAACATACTGTTGAGTTGATTACAGTAGGAGTACTGTAAAATTAACAGTAAAATGCTGGCAACCCTGCTGCCAGTATTTTACTGTTAATCTACATGACAATTCTTTACAGTGTAATTCACCGTTTCCAGCTGTTCTGGACAGGAGAGCTTGAATTCTGACTCTGCTGTGCAGAGAAACTGGCCCCGTGGTGAAAACTGCCAAAAACAGCTTAATTCGGCGATCTGGACACTCTAACACCAAAAGTGAAAAATTTCAAAAATGAGAGCAGGCAGCTGAATGAAAACACGTTTTCTATCCTAATTCACCGTTTCCAGCTGTTCTGGACAGGAGAACTTGAATTCTGATTCTGCTGTGCAGAGAAACTGGCCCCGTGGTGAAAACTGCCAAAAACAGCTTAATTCGGCGATCTGGACACTTTAACACCAAAAGTGAAATATCTGAAGAATGACAGCAGGCAGCTGAATGAAATCACGTTTTCTATCCTAATTCACCGTTTCCAGCTGTTCTGGACAGGAGAGCTTGAATTCTGAGTCTGCTGTGCAGAGAAACTGGCCCCGTGGTGAAAACTGCCAAAAACAGCTTAACTCCCCT
>JAJHUR010072448.1:11393-32087 GCA_027495735.1 Lutjanus campechanus | reverse complement strand
AAATACATAAATATGTGTATTGTGTCTTTGTATCATCTTCAGAGCTGCAACAATTAGATGATTAATTGTCCAGTATTAAATTAATTTGATCGATGAATCGTTTTGAGTTATTATTTTTTTTACAAAAAAATATCTAAAATCTCTGATTTCAGCTTCTTTGATGTAAATATTTTCTGGTTTCTTTACTCCTCTATGACAGTAAACTGAATACCTTGGGAAACAATATTTTATAACATTTTTCACAATTTTCTGACATTTTATGCACCCAATAACAAATTGATTAATTGAGACAGTGATTGGAAGATTAATTGATCTTCAAAATAAAACAGAATGTTTTTAATTCTTCAGGAAGGTTGTTCCAAAGCCTGAAAGCCCTGATAAATAAGGCAGGGTGCCTGTTTTACATTTGTGATGAGGCTTAATTATTGAAAATGATGAGCTAAGTTAAGATGCTCAGATCAGGATGATACAGAGTTGTCTATTGGTTGTGGTGAGAAACAGAGCTGCTGGATTTTGTACAGGTTGGATGTAACAAAGAGCCCTTTGCAGGAATATGGACACCTGCAGTAGTAGAAAAGACAAAAGTGTCTACCTGCACTACTCTCATATCCAACCCCGTCTCCGAGGACAGCTGCTCTCTGACGTGGCGTGCCGGTTTCGGCGAGTTTTTGTAGGCACTTTTGAGGGTCTCTAGCTGCTTGGCCGTGATGGTGGTCCTCGGTCGCTTGGTCCCCGCCTCTGAATCATCTGAAAACATCATTACAAGTGTGAGTGACTTCTTCTTACATTTGTCATGTTGCCTTAACAGGCAGTGCCCCCTCGGCCTCTGAATGGAGTACATGCGTGTTAAATGAAGTGAATGGTCATGTATGGAAGTGTATTATTATTGTCCTTGTGCATCTGTCCCACTCCCACAGAAGAGGACATAAATCTAGCCAGTCAGAGTGCCAGAGGAACGGAGTTATTGGGGCCACACCATATAAGAGCATTGCTTCACTTTACATAATCAATCAGAGATGCATGGAAATCTCAGAAGAGAGGGAGTGAGAGAGACAGCATCCACACCCAGACGACAAACAACATAGATCCACAGTCAGGAGTCATTTCACTGTATTACACAGTGGACACAGCTGGATCACATCCTCTGCTGTGACCCTGATGAAGTGAAGTCGAGCCAGAGCACAGAACCAAACCACAGAGATTATATCTGACTGTATGGACAAAAATGATGATGCTGAAGCAAATCTTTTTTACAGTTTCCTTCAATTGCTAAAATGCATCTGTCAATACTGAAACTACTTCACCAAAACTCTTCATACTGTCTGCACTATCAACATGCATGATGGTCAAACAGGTAATCTCACCTCCAAAACTTACTCAAACTACCAAAACACCTCACACATGTCTCAAAATAAGCTCAGCATTACATAAATTTTAAAAAAAAATTTATCTTTGACATTGGAATAATTTTTCACATAAATCAGTATTTCATTAAAGAATAATAACCCATTTTCAATGTATTAACTGTGATAAAGTATTAGTAACACTAACACAGCAATCTGCTTCAATATAATTAAACTGCATTTTTCTAGATCTTTGCTTGTACCAATTTACTCATGAAGAATAAAAAGTTGAAACAAATTCCTGAAATTCCAGGGCTGCAGTAATAATTACCCAAAAAACATCAACATCATATAATCACTCATACTGAACAAAACTGTGACCTGTCACTCTTTTGTCTGACTATAAACAGGACACCTGTATAGGGTTTCAGCTCAAATTGAAATCAGCTGTGTTTGAAATGATTTCATTATATTGCAAATGCTTTGCTTTTCTATAGTTTTCAGTATGGTTGCTGCAGAAATGCACAACATTTGCCATCACTCTGTTTTTGAATGTGTTTTTAACAGTGAAAACAGTGTGTTAGCATCAGAAGAATATGCTGCTAATATATAATGTTTTGCAGATGGTTGAATATGGATGAGAAAAGAGTTTGGATTTTGGAAAATGTGTGCATTTGTGTTAAAGCAATGAAAATGGATTCAGGTTTGGTCCACACAGACCTCTGTTTCAAGTTTCAACCTGTATTTCTCTTCAAAATTGAGAAGATTTTGCAGACCTACCGTTTTGTTTTGCAGTCTCATAGTCCACCTTGCACACCAGCCTCCCGTCCTCCATGAGGTAAAACTCGTCCCCGGTGGCCAGTTGTCGGCTGCACATGATGCAGGCAAAGCAGTGCAGGTGATACACAAAGTCCTGTGCCTTCCGCACAACCTGCGTAGGAGGGATCCCCTGTTGGCATGATGCACATTTTGTTCCAAAACGCCTGCAGGAAAAACATGAAGAGGAGAGCTGCCATTAGAAAATTTGATGCAAAACACCAACATGGTAGACTGACATCCTTCTCCTATTTATAGCCACTTTACAGGCTGATGGCTGGTAGTGAGACCAACCAACCCAGATTAAAATTTCACATGCTAGACAGCCATTTCTTCAACTGCAGCCAAGAATGATGGCACAGTGTCTGTGTTAATAGAAGCTCCAGCTGTTGTAGAGGGAAAAATCAGCACTGGAATGCATTTCTGTTAACGATAGACCTGTCCACAGGCTGATGGATGGAGAGGATCAATGCACTGTATGGTGTGTGTGTGTGTGTCTTTGCATGTTTATGTGTTTGCAGATGAAGTACTGAGAGCTAAGGAGGAGGAGGTGAAGAAAGAGGAAGAAGAGGGAAAAGAGGAGGAGGAGGAGGAGGAGGAGGAGGAGGAGGAGGGGTGCTCACAGTAAACACACCCTGAGGGGAACCAATAAAACACTGACTCAGGAGAGGCTTTAAATCACACAACCAACCCACAGAAATAAAAAGAGCAAGGTGAAGCCTCCAAATCACTACTGGGAAACACAAACCACTGAATCTGTGCCTATGCATGTGTGTGTGTGTGTGTTCCTGTGTTCTCCCGTCACACATGGTGTCCCTCCACCACAGTTTGAACATGCAAACGCCCCCACCCTGCTGTCCCCTGGGTCGGCTAACATAGTTAGCTATCACTGAGACTCCAGGGCTCTTTAGGTCTCTTTCAAGCTTTAAGCATTAAAACCTTTCAAACATGATTTAGTAAAAAGCCCGGATCTGCTGATCCTGTTTTGGATAAAAGTCAAACCCAATTTTCATCTTTAGGCTCATGCCTCAGAAATCCAGTTGCAAGAAGAAAGAAAGAAAGAAAGAAAGAAAGAAAGAAAGAAAGAAAGAAACTGTTTTTTTTAAAGTAGTTTTGAAATAATAGTGTAAACATAGATGTTACCAATGACACTAATTAAGGTTGGCTTAGGTCAAACAGAGTGAGGGTGCTGGTATTATGCATGTTGGCCCACTGGAAAGGCTCTGCTACACTAAATGGAACAGGGCCCTTAATTACTATAACTGGTAACACCTGTGTTTATCTTGTTTCATATTAAAATTAAAATTAAAATGTTTTCCATGAAAAAAGTCTATATAATGGTATATATGTATGACAGGCCTGAAAGAATACTTAATTAAAACCAGACAATCAATAATTAGTTACCAAATGGATAAATGTTTTTGTTCAGAAATAAAAGGAATTTGATAAAACCTTACTTTAACAATAATTAACATCAACTAAATTTATATTTTCTTTCATTATAAAACAGCATGACTTCCCGGAAAATAACGAGCAGCTGTAAAAAATCTGAAACAATAAGTTGTCAAGGAAAAATAATGGTTTTATGCTAATGCATAAAGGAACCCCGAAACAATGTAAGGTAACTAAGCTACTGATTACTAGCACTAAAAAAACAAACAAAAACCAAAGCCTAGCAACATTAGCAAACCAGAAACCAGTATTTCGGTATTTAGCTTGTTTTGTAAATGTCAGATATAGACGAATGATCCACATCTATGTTTCTGTCAGCTTCCGTCATTTTTCCTCTCACACCAACCCAAATTATAGGCGAAACTGAACCAAATCTTACTTTTTCTGGGTGCAATTCGCTTGTTTGGCGAGGAAACAGACTCAAAGGTGGTCGTGTCTCTAGTCGTGTCTAGAAGGGAACCCCAGACCCACGAAAGATCTCGCGAGAGTGATCACTTCAACCCAAACCATGATTTTTCCCTAACTCTAACCACGTATCTTCTGTCCCTAAACGTACCCAGATCTTAACCACGACGTTTTAAAACATAAATAGTTTATTCAAGCCGCAAAATAAATAATCTGTGCAAATCTCGCGAGAGTGTCGCACATCAAGGCTTTCCTGCCACAACGCTTTGAGAACGACAAACACTAGATTTATGCTAATACGTTGGCTAATTGCTAGCACCAAACCAGTGTTTAGGGTGCTATGTAAATATAAAATATAGACGAATTATTCAAAGCCTTATTTCCGTCAGAATCAGCAATCTTTCCTCTCACATCAACCCAATTAGACGTAAAACTCAACAAACTGTTACTTTTTCTGGGTGAGATTCGCTTGTTTGGATTTTGTCCAGCACCGGTAGAACGAGGAAACCAACTCAGAGAACCTGGACAGTTGTGAACAAAATATATCTAACTATAAAAAGCAATAACAGAGCGAAGCAGGAAAATTTACTTACTTGAAGAAGTCCTCCTTGCAGTAGACGCTTCCTGCCCGGGAGAAACATTTGTCCGCCAGCGGAGTCTGACAGTCGGCGCACTTGAGGCACTTGGAGTGCCAGTGTCTGTCCAGCACCTTCAGGATGAACTTGTCCAGGATGTGCTGACTACAGCCGGCACACTGAGGGATCTCTGCGGGATGAAGGCCACACACAAATCAGCACTCAAAAGAGGTACAGAAACATCTGACATATCCACAGAAATTTCAGACAAGCGCTCATTTTTGTTAAGTGATAATAAAAGAACAGTTTAATTCATGCTTTGGTGGTTAAGAAGATTGATTTAAAATTAACTTGACGTATATAAACAGGTGGTTTCCCCTCCAT
The DNA here is from genome assembly GCA_027495735.1 of Lutjanus campechanus. Classification (NCBI taxonomy): domain Eukaryota; kingdom Metazoa; phylum Chordata; class Actinopteri; order Lutjaniformes; family Lutjanidae; genus Lutjanus; species Lutjanus campechanus. Next base: position 27,112 of record JAJHUR010072448.1, on the reverse strand, counting down.
TATGTCCCAGCTTTCAAAATTACAATATCTTATATCAGACAGGATGGCTGCATAACTTCTCTCAAGTGATATATTTATATTATGAATATTGGTAGGCCTATATTATATTTATTATGGTATTTAAAGATTCAAGTCGTGAAATGCGTTGTCAGTCTCGTTTTTCTATACAACCCTGGGGTATTTTATCAAGGGCTGCACAATTAATCGAAATATAATCAAAATAGCAATATGGCCATGTAACATTCAAAAGATGCCATTCAGAAGATGCATTTTTTTGGTAAAGGAAAAACGTGTCAAAAAAACAGCATTTTCAATGAAGTACTGTAATGCTGCAGAGAAGCTCTGTCACATCAGAAGTAACAAAATGTGTTTGTTTGATACAGACCCCAACACTGTTTCAACATTTTTTCTGCCATATTCTGATGCAAAAACGATCATTCCAACTCATGGTGAATCATATCCCAATGGCGATATTTGTTAAAATATTTTTTTAACCATATGGTACAACCCTATTTTCATCTTTGTTTTTTGGGGGAGCCATTTATTTTTGACCCACTCATGTCTCGAAGCTTTCATATTTTTCATAATTTAAAAATACGTTTCTTTCGATGTCTTTTTTAAACAATAAAAACAAAGCATACCATGTGTAAAAAAACAACCGTCTGCCTTTTGCTTTGTGGATCTACCACTGTCCAAGGTGCTGAACTCGGAGCTGTTTCCCAGCAGTGCAGAGGCAGCAGCCTGCATGTACTTTTTGACAACCATATTGATTTTTCTTAATTCCTCTGCAGCTTGATCATTTCTTTAGAGCTTTTCTAAGAGGTCCGATGATTTCTAGATGTAAATCGCAGTCAGAGACGAGATTAAATTTAATTTTTACGGGGAGCAGCAGCAGACCACATGTGCACATGCAGAAACAGGCATCACACGGTCGTCTATAGCCTTCCGATTCATTAATATTAGCACATTCAGCGGCATCGATGATCTACAACAATAAACTACACATTTCCACAAGGCTGGAAAAATATTCATCCATACCAAGACAAATATTTCCTCTCAAAGCTGGACCTTTAATAAGCAACCAAATATCACAATTTGGTCTATTTATATAACCTAATGCCAACACGAGATATTTACCCATGCACAGGAACTGGTTTATTTTATAGTCTTATATCATAATTAATTTAATTCTTTCCATCATATAACATAGAACTAATGTTTGATTGATGTTGTCCTGTCATCCAAAAACGAACAACATTGATGATTACTTACTTCTGTAAATAGCAGTGCAATTTTACCACATTTTCTTTGGCGTCTTCTTTTAGTCAAACACCCACATGATATCCGATAATGAAAAATCAATACCGAGTATAAGTGGACAGAGCAAACACCAGTATATATAAACACACACACATACAGAGGAGCTGCTGCAGCGGGGCTGTTCACCGTCCACAGAAAAACATGTCGGCCGTAAAATCATCTTACAAATAACCGTCTAAAGCTAAAGATGTCTTATGCTTAATCTCATCACAGTCTGTAAAAAACAAAGCTCCCCCGTTATTATGCAATATGGAGGTCAAGGCAGCCTGAACACTACGTGGACACGCTCATTTTATCTTTTTCATTTTTAATGCAACTTCAAATCCTAAAAAATGTAAGCGATGTGTTTCAATTTTGTGCTTTTTTGGCATTGCATCGATTTTAATTTTGAAACATCTGTGACTAGAATGAAATATGCACAGATTATCTCAGTGAAAATGACCGTTTTTATTATTATGATTTTTATTATTAAAAACTAGAGTTGCAACAATTAATCAATTCGTTGTTAGGTATTAAATTACTTGCCAATTATTTTGATTATTGATTGATCAGTTTCAGTAATTTTTTACAGAAATAAAGTCAAAATTCTCTGGTCGCAGCTTCTTGGATGTGACTATTTTCTGGTTTCTTTACTCTTCTGTGGCAGGTTTTGGGAAACATTGATAGACATTTTTCACAATTTTCTGATATTTTATAGAACAAACAAGTAACTGATTCATTGACAAAATAATCGACAGTAATAAACCACCAAAGGAAAGCAATGCACACAATAAATACAGAGCAACATTCCTGCACAGACACGGACAGATTTATAGGCTGAACTGTTGGCGTTTCACCTCAATATGTGAGTGAATACGTGTGGGAACGATAGAAGAAATTATTTAGGAAGGCCTGCACCTGAATCTGCGCCTTGGCTTTTAAAAAAAAAAAAAAAATGTGGATAAGTAGATGCATTTTAAATATGTGGAACTAAGTGGTGGGTGGATGAAACTGAGCGAGGAGAAGTGGTGCTGAAAGGAAAGCAGCACGATCTTGGCAACGACAGAGTGTCCAGCGTCCAGCTTCAATGTGTGTGTGTGTGTGTGTGTGTGTGCGTGTGCGTGTGCGCGCGCTCGTGTGCGTGTGTGTGTGTGTGTACGTGCGCGCATCAGAGAGAGAGAGAGAGAGAGAGAGAGAGACTAAACCTCGTGTATTGAGGAGGGCTTCATATCTTGGTATCTGTTGCCTCCACTCTTCACTCTTCACTACATTCAGTCTCATCACCTCCCTCATTGAAACACATTTTGCTTTAACTGTTTTTTTTAAATTCATTTATTAATATAAGCAGAAGAAGTGCAGTCTGGCAGCCTCTCCCAACTTTCAATTGTCAAATGATTTGTGGTAATTAAACGTGAAGTAAACACTTTATATCCCAGACTAATAGCCTGCAGGCAGCAGGTTAAGGTTTGGGTGTAATTGCCCTGAGTCAGCAGAGCACTTTCTGTCTGTCCATGATTGTTTAAATAAATTCTCCGTCTCTGCTTTTATTCCTGGAATAATCCAGGTTTAAATCCACAGGATGAATGCTGGTGCTGCCGGGGGGTTGAGTGGCAGGATCTTTATCCAATCTTTTAATCTGCCTCGATTTATAAAATTAAAGAGCATAAGCCGACCACATATAGTCTCTTTTGGTTTAAATACTGTGCTGCAACAGGCTGAGAGGGACTCATATAGTTATCCTTTTTCACCTGTTTGCAGCTGGTTCAGACTAAACAGGCGACAGGATGTGCTCTGAAAAAAAAGAGAATTGTCTTTTGTATTGTATTTGTTTTGAATCACATAAAAGAATCGCTTCAATAGGTAACACACAAATGATTTACGTTTTTTTCAGATTAATTTCAAATAATTGTATTAATCTAACACATATTTCTATTTATCTAATATAACCAAATAGAGAAAAAGAAACTTCAATTGGTAATACACAGACGAAAGTAAACAAGCTAGATTGGAATAGATAGAAAGATGTGGAACAATAGCTTTGAAATTGATCTGGAAAAACTTAATTCATTTGTGTGTTATCAATTAAAGTGATTTTTTTAAGTTGGTCCAATAATTCTCTATTTTCAGTGAAACAAAACCCCTGATATTATTTTAAAAATGTTGGATTTTAATTATTTAGACCTACTGAAAGGAACAACACGTTTTGTTATCAGTGTTTTGACACCAAGAAGCAGTCCTGTAATTATCTAACTGAATTATCCCTTTTGTTGTGGATTATTTTGTTTTTTGGTGGGTGGTCCATCTGTACATTTTACTAACTCGCCTATAAATAATTAGGTCAGAGCAGAGATGTATCCCATTGCACTTCTGTCTTGATTGCACGGTCAGATTATAAAGGGGCCTGGCGGGCACAGATTAGCACGCCGGGACGAACAGATGTAAGGTAATTCTCGCCTTTGATGCTGCAGGGTAGAAAATATTGTGAATATGCTGTAAAATAGGCCTAATTGTAAGAAACATTTGATCATTTCGCCTCTAAATGAACTGTGTGTAAAATATTTGTAAAATAAAAATAAAAATGGATATCTAGGCCTTGCTTCAGAGACAAAAATGAAGAAATAACGTGTATCAGGCATTTATTTGACCCTGTAATGAGTGTCAGTCAAAGTCAGAGTGTATTTGTCTGATGGGTGATGACAACTGCGTCTGATCTCTTGACCATGCAGCCTCGTTTACACATTAACAGCTGCCTGGGAGGACTCACTGTAAGACCAACAACCTGACGGAGGATAGTTTGAAAGTTTGAGACCAAAAACTGGAAAATTAAATAAGCCTAGTGTTGCTTTAACTAACAGAAATTATCTTTTTTTTTTCTCTTCAAACCAAGGTGCCATCATTTGCACTGCAGAACACAGCAGAGCCCTGTGAGAAGATTAATTGGACATGAGGGTTGGTCGTTGCTTGGTTTTCAGGGACAATAGAATTATTTAAGGAGTCTTTACGCTGGTTGAAATATAAGCAGCATGACACATCACTGGCCTGTACGTGACAATCTAAGACTGAGAGCTTCAGCCTCCTCTCCTCGTCCTCAGTCCAGTTACTGTACCTATGAACCCCTGCAGCAGCAGCACACTCCCCAAGCGGCTTCCAGATTGATAATCGACAGATAAAAAAAAGAGGGTATGAAAAATGTCTTACGTTGCAGTGGCACTCCGAGAATCTCCGGTAAACTCTTTACAGGACTCTCTGTCGGTAGGACCGCCGCACTTTGCATCATCGTGATCCAAACCGGGAGACAAACGCACGCACATACACCCGCAACACGGTGGGCGCACTCCCCCGTCCTGTCTTGTGGAGAAAAAAAAGTATGATGGTGCAGACGTGGAGGCCTCTCTCCTCTCTGCAGGATGCCGAGGTGCCTCTCTGTCCCTGTTAACGTCTCTATTCCCGGGGAGGATGTCCGTGCCGCGCCGTGCCGAGCTGTTTTGGAGTGAATCAGACAGGCTGCTCTGCTCGGTCCATTCAGCGCTGCAGGGGCGGCGGGGCCTGACGTCAGCGCGCCAGAGCCTCACCGGGGGCCAATGGGAGCGCAGGAAGAGGAGGCCCCCCGAGGGCGGAAAGCATCCTCCATAGGTGTACCAGCAGAGGAGGAGAGGCAGCGTCCAACATGGTATATGAAAATGTCTCGGGAGAGGCGGGACCTTGTTCCTGTGGAGACCATAAATAGCTCACTGCAGTGGCTCCCGGAGGGGCCCCGGGCCAGCAGGCAGGGCTCCTGCTGGATAGGAGGAGGAGGATGAGGAGAAGGGGGGTCCCACCATGCAGCCAGGGAGACGAGGAACAGTTTCACTTTTATTTTAGGAATTAACAGTTTGTAAAGAAAGGATGAGAGTTGTAGAGTGTGTGTTCTCATTTGGTATCTTCAAACAAAATGCACTGTAAAAATATTTTCTCATTAGCTTAACGTAAGTAACGTATAACGTATACAAGTTTTATTTATCTAAATTAATTAAACTTACACATTTCTAGTATTTATTTCCAGAACTTACAAACATGAGTTCTTCTAGCTTTATGTGAAAGGAAGAATTGACTTTTCAAAAAAAAAAAAAAATGTAAAAGGAAATCACATTTATTTGTTCATCTGTATGACTGAAGAATATAGTTGGGTCAACTTAATATCTTAAGCTGAACACATTTTCTCAACTTTTGTCAATTAATATCAAGTACATTTGACTAGAAAATAGCATTTGTTTTGAATCATTATAAAATTATCTCAACTTGTCTTTTCAGATTCAGTCAACTTTAAATTTTAAAGCAGTCTGAATTTGTTTACAGTGTTTGGCAGTGTGACTGAAGAGTTGTTGGTTCAACTTCATGTTCTCTCAAGAACAACTGAATTGATATCACGTTTATTTGTTTTGCATCATTACAAAATTACCTCAACTTGTCTTTTCAAATTCAGTCAACTTTAAATTTTAAGGCAGCCCAAATCAAATTTGTTTGTAATGTTTGTCAGTATGACTGGCATTGCTGGTTGCATTAATATCACGTTTATTGGATCAGCAAAGTGTATTTATTTTGATTAATTTCAAAATTACCTCAACATGTCTTTCCAGATTCAGTCAACTTTAAATTTTAAGGCAGCCTTGCCTTGCTGACACTTGCTTTTGAAGTTAAAACAAGTGTTTTTTTTTACAGTGTTTCTTTTTAACATTCAGTATATATTTGGTCAAGATGCAATTAAAAATGAAAGTTTTACAGATAATCAGCGGGTGAGATGGTGATAAACTGAACTAATTCACAGAATATATTTTCCCCATTGATATAGGCAGGAGAAGGCGTGTGTGTGAATATAAAAGGTGCAGGTATAGGAAAACTGTCAACATGAAGTAAAAACCAATAACATTTCCCAAAAACGTGTTATTTATAAGTTTCTCCTTCGAAGCAGCCCTTTTAAATCAGGTCAGATATCTTTTTAAGGTGAAAATGTGTCAAACTGAGTTGTCACTAACAGCTATGGGAGCAAAAGTGCAGCCACGCTACCACAGAAGAAGAAGTGATATTATTGGACACGTTTGAATCAGATCCGCAGCACCTTCACCTGTGTGAGCTGTGCTCTCCCCCGACCTCTGCATGCAGCAGCTGGATCTCTCTCATGCAGTGACAGGTAGGATTAGGAGTCTGGGCGCAGTCCTCCTGACACTGCTCATTTCAAAGCCCATCGTCTGAGACTGCTCTCCCGGATAAGATATTCCCCCCGGAGGGCTGCTAGTTCAAGCTAGATGAACTCAATCTTCGCTTCCAATTTACTTCAAGCGTGGAAAAGAAAAGCACACAGTGATGGCGCTTTGCTTTGCCGCCGGTCCGCCTCCTCCAAACCAGCGCAGGTTGTTTCCATCAACAGTGAGTCCGTCTGCAGCTGCCACATCTGCCCGGACACATCACGGTTAACCACTGATTCTATTTGGAACATGAAACCAGGTTTCATTTGGTTGATTTTATTTAAATTAACCATGTTATAATTTAATTACATCATTTTGCACCTTAATGTTATGATTATCACTGCATATAATTTAAGGCAATTATATAGCATATTATTAATAATGATAAAATAATTTTGGATTTGATTTGAGCCCAAAGAGGCTTACACGACACCATTATTTAGAAAAAAACAGATCAGAAACCAGAGTAGCAACATAAATTACAAATTATACTAAAGGAACAAACAAACAAACACGTTTTCCCCCCAATCTGTAGAGACAAAGGTACCCAATAAGCATTAAACATAAGCAACAATTCAATAATGTAATAATAATAATAATAATAATAATAATAATAATAATAATAATATTATTATTATTAGTAGTAGTAGTAGTAGTAGTAGTAGTAGTAGTAGCTCTACATTTTGTGTTAGCCTAATAAAATCTTGTTTGGCGTTGAAAAAAATATTTCCACTGAAAAATATTGGGGGAAAAAGTATTTTAATTAGCAACAATATCCTGCGTGTTTATACAAATTACTAAAATTAGCACTGTGTTGGCATTTCTGGTTTTCTGCTTTGGAAAAATAAATGAGATTTTACGTGTCTAATTCACATAAAGAGCGCGACGCCAAACGTTTTCTCTGCTACGTTATGCTGATTTATCCACGCCTATATCCAACTGTTTATTCTATTGTCGCACACTGTTTATACTGTAGGAGCCACAATCCCATAAGCCGCTCGCCTATGTGCCTAATGTTTCAAATGTAATTTAGTAAAATGAAAACGCACATCAAACTGATTAAAAAAAAGGAGGCTGCTGGGATATTACGGGAATTTTATCCAACCGATTCAAAGCTGCATGCAGGCCAGGTGTCCCCCTCCATCCCTCCATCCATCCATCCATCCATGGCGTGCATGCACGTGTGCCAACAAGGGAATCATCTGGTCTTACTTTATTTTCATTATACACTTTTCCCCTCAAGATCATTGAATTTATTCAACTATTCAATTACTCTGATTGTTGGTATCGAGACCCCCTTTAGCTGCCCTCTCTGGAAAACAATGCAGATAAAAATGCTCTTAACCTGTCAGCGAAAGGGCAGGACAATTAGAATAATTGACGGATGCAAAAATGCAGAAAGAAAGAAGACGTGAGCGCACACATCTGGTTTAGTGGACACTTAAAAATGATGTGGTGTGTTTTTAGACGAAAAAAAAAAAACATGGGAATGACCAAGCTAATTGTGAAACAATCCACATTTGGACCTAAATCCGTTTTCAATATTTACACTTTGCAAGATGACAGAAAATATTAAAAGGCAAACTATGCAGAATTTTCCTAAAGGATCTATGAATAGACTCATAAAAACAAAAACAATCATCACTAGAGGTGTGTGGTCTGCATCCTTTGCCTGTATTTTCTTATTTTCTCATTATTTTACTGTGTTCAGGACGCTTTACCAACCAGAAACGTTTGTTTTTGGCGTCCTGGAAATGATACAAAACAATCAACTCTCTTTGTTGCCTCTACAAGCAACTCGGACAAATCCTGCATGTTCTACCTTCAAGACATGAAAAAGTATGCTAGAAAAATACATATATTAAATGTGACAAAATGCTTATTGTAATGTGGACTGCTAGGCCAACAGTCCTTTATGTATAAATAAAATATGACTAATATGAACAAATAAACAGTTCGCGCAAACACACACGAAAGGAAAGCAAGAGAATAAGAAGGGAAATATCAAATGATTACAATAATGCACCTTCTGAGAGAGGTGAAGTGACTGATCTTTGTCTATATGAAGGTGTTACTGTAAGAAAAAAAAAGAAGCTGTGGAGGAAGCAGCTCTTGGGCAATAATTCAAGCAGAGGGCGACTCCTTTGCCACCGCCGTTGACCCAGCCACCTCTAATTAGATCTAATATTTCAGTGGACCACTTCATTGACATCTGCGATTCACAGATCCATCTTCTCACTGAGCAGCAGGCAGTCAGAAATACGGAAACACATCCATCCATGCAGGATGAGCATAATACAGGTGTGTGTCACCCTGTACTGTCATATATAACTGAGTGCAGCAGGCCTGCTTTATAATGAGCCAAAACATCACGTATTTAATGAGTTGAATTTATTATTTTTAAGTGTGCAAATACAGGATTTATGCATTCATTTTTGAAACATTATTTCCAGTTACATAACAAAATTAACTATCAAGAACAAATGCACCACAACACTACGAAAAGCACGTTAATAATGCATGCAAATGACTGCAAACAGCACTTTCAATCCAGTGTGATCAATAAGAATAAAATGCATTATATCTCAGTGACTTCAATTCACGGAGGATACGTATCTTAGACAATTGTAAAACTTGCAAGGTGCATCACAGTGCACCTACGCACCGCAGCTCACAGAGCAGCAGGCAGCCAGAAATACAGAAACACATCCATCCATGTAGGATGAGCAACACATGTGTCACTCTGTGCTGTCATATATAACTGAGTGCAGCAGGCCTGCTTTATAATGAACTAAAACATCATCTAGTTAATGAGTTGAATTTATTGTTTTTTATGTGTGTAAATACATTATTTATGCATTCTTTTTTTTTTTTAAACATTTCCAATTAAATAATACAATTAATTATGAAAAAGAACACAAGAACAAATGCACAATAGAAAGACGTTAATATGCCACGTTTATATTGTGTGCAAATGGCTGCAAAACAGCACTTACAATTGAAAAAATGCATTATATCTCGGTGACCTCACTTAATGGAGGAAGCATATTAAAGACAAATGTAAATCTCCTCCTTGCCTGCAAGATGCACATATAGCAGCACAGTGCAGACCTACCTAAACACCGCAGCTCGACTGCCTCCTCTTCCTCCTCCTCTTCTCCTCCTCCATGCAGCCGCTGAGGGGTTTTCTCTCGCAGAGAAACAGCAGTCAGTCCACACTTTCTCCGGCATCCTCTGACAAAACAACATTAGGTAGCGATGGCACCGTGTCCCTGAGCATTTTAGTCCGAGAGCAGGAGAGGAGCAGCAGAGAGAGGGAGAGAGGCAGAAAACCTTAGGAGAGAGCACCGAGGAGAAAATTAAATTGCACTTGGGGGGCAAATTCTATTAGGGAATAGTTATTGTCTCCTGACAGCTCCTGTCCATTTGGGTAATTAGTAGGAAGAGATTGGTTGAACAAACGAAATCTATTCCCGTCAGAAATGATATTTTCCAATTCCCCTGATTGAACCCGACCCTGTCGTGCTATAAGACGAGGCGGTAATAGGCTCATTTGACTCAAATAACTGGTACAACATGTCCAGCCAAGCCTGCCTGCTGAAAGACTTGATTGAGATTTTAAAAATAACCTGAGAGGTGTTTTATTCTGTTCAAAACACCCTGAACTTCTCACAAACATTATGGTGAAGAAAATGATTTCCTATTATTATACCTTATTATGATTATTAAATTAGATATAAGCAAGCAAACAAACAAAAAACATTTAGAATGGCAAGCAAACTGCTATTTTTTGGCATTAGGGCTGGACTATATGGGTTATAATTAATACCTAATTTATCTATATGTTTTAGGCTATGTCACTATGTACCATATTTATCTCAATAGACACATTTTCCCTAAAATAATCTACCATAAATTCTCAAATAGTGCAAACATATGATGATCTTAAAGAATATGATGCATTGCTGTAGATTATGGATGAGTGATATCAACAATATCAGATATCACTCTATTTTTTTGTCAAATACATCAATATTGTGACAGTATTGAGGGATTGACTATTGGTGCTTTCACAAAATATTAACACAAGGAGTTTTTTGATAAATAATGATCAGTAGTGTGGATATAATGACTAAGTAGGCAAATAATTTAACAGCTAGAACAGTCTGGTCATTTCAGAAAATTATATACATTTACTGTAATGCAGCCTGTAAAACCAGGAAGAGAGCACTTACATATCATGATATAAGACAGATCATATGTAGCCTCATATCGTGATATTAAAAAGATATCAATATACTGCACAGACCCAGTCTGTATTCACACATGAGGGGCATCAGACTGCAGATGACCCTTTATCATTAAATCCAGACATGCACTGAGGAGGAGGTATTTTTGGAATCTCCCTGGACAGCAAAGGCATAATTCAGGTATTTTATCTGGTTTAATTTGAAGTCCTGATGATTTGGCACCTGCCCAATGTGTTGCCCTGCCTGCTCTGCCCAGTGCATGCTGGGATAGACTCCAGACCCTCACGACCTTCATTAAATAAGCCTGGGAAGAAAATTAATGAATGAAATCCTGGATAAAAAACTTTGCATGAGGAGCCATCAGTTCAACTGTCATGGTATTGATCTGAAAACACCCTGTAAACAATAATGTAAACATAATATATATATTTTTTAAGGATAAATAGGATGCAAATCCAGGCACTCCCACTGGTAACTGGTAACATAATGGAAGGAAATATTAAAAAGCCTTTATTGCCTTCCTGTTTATCCTGTTTATCTCACTTTCTCCCATTTTCCAAGGGCACATTGTTCATCTATGGTCCAGTACACAGAGCAACCAATCACCTCTCTTTTTTCATATCAAATGTTTTTGCAAGAAATTCTCCAGATCAGCAGCTGTTTGTGTGTTTTTCTGTCAGACTTTGATCTGTTGAGAATTTCCTTGTGGGCCCTCAAGTTTATTAGCCTCTTTTTAAACATTTATAACGGCCATTAAAATGACAAGTGATCTCTTTTTTGAGGGATCCCTGACCAAGACAAACATTAAAAACTCACAAAACTTACAGTATCAACTCACAGGTCATACACTTATGATGACCGGCAGGAGGGAGCGTCTCCCAAAGGAAACCTTCATTTTTAGAGTGTGCTGCTAATTCAGTTAACAGATCAATTCTTAGAGGACTGACCAAGGTTCAACATACAGTACATCTCAACTAAACCATGTCGGACATCTAACTTTTGCTTACATTTATTTCTATGAAATAAAATTAAATATATAAATTAGTTGTTGCTTAAAACATTATATATATATTTTGCTATTTATACTGTATTTAAAGGGATACTTCATCCCAAAATCAAGAATACATATTTTTCCTCTGGCCTGTAGCGCTATTTATCCATTGAGATTGTTTTGACGTGAGTTGCAGAGTTTTGGAGATATCTGCCATAGGTTTCTACCACAGAAAGAAAAAAGTTCCTACATGAAACTGCTCACAACAATGTCTGATTTCTGGACAGCAACATTGCTGTTGAATTATAAACTTGCATTCTTTTTGGCGCTTTGAGCACAAGAAGCCATCTAGAGTGCCACCCAGTTCCATTATATTAAAGAGAAGACAGACATCTCTACTGCAGATATCTCCAAAACTTTGTTACTCAGGCTAAAACAACCTAGGTGGAGGATTTTTGATTTTTGGGTGAACTGTCCCTTTAAGATAATGATTAAATTCATGTAACCCGAAGTCCCTTTTATTACTAACAAATGACATTAAGCAAAAGCCCTTTTCGTAAGCTCCGGATTTTCTGTTGAAAGCGAGGAGTGAATCTTCTCACCTCAGTGACAGCAGCAGTGTCAGCTGAGTGAATTAAAACAATGTGACTGACAAGTGTTGGATCTTCTCCAGCTTCATTAACTACACTTCCTGTAAGCTGTATATGCTAACTCTGCAGGAGGAGGAGGGGTTAGAGCAGAACATGAAAGATCAGAGGCAGAACAGAGCAGAGGAAGTAAAGGTCAGGTTTGTGTTGAAATTAAAATAGTGCAGTCGAGCATATTATCAAGGCCTAAATGCAGTTGATAGTAGGAGGTTATTGATTCTCGGGGCTTCCCCTCCCTCCTGTCCACACTGCTTCTTCTGCTCTCTCTGTTGTGCACAGATGAACTGCAAGGACTTCCAGTTTGCTAAAAATCAAATATCCTTCTTCTTCTGTAATTCATAACAAGCAGAACATTTCAATTCACTCACCTACAATAAACAATCACCCTTTTCAACCATCTGTATCAGACAAAGGCTTCCAGATTTGATATGAAAAAGGTACACGTAGGATCATGGACCTGTATATTGATAACACTTTTGCCAGCTTTGGACATGTCCGTGAATGTTCTCATTCGTCCAGGTCATTGTAAGCCAAAGCAAGATTAAATCGAAAGCAACTGGACTTGTTCAAAAAGCCTTTTCTGAAGACGTTTCGCCTCTTATCCAAGAAGCTTCATCAGTTCATGCCTGTCAGACTAGTCAGAGCTAGTCTAACCAAATGGTGGGAAATCCAGGTATTTAACCTCTATGGATATGTTCAAATTCATTAGTGCTCTACTCAGTTTGACGACAGTCGTTAGGGTCGTTAGTCCTGAGAGTCACCCGAAACCAAAAGCTTTGGACAAACCGACTACAGACTGACAACAATGTAAAACATCAGACGGAAATTTAGTGGATTCAACTAATCTTTTCTAATGCACTTAATGTAAATATACAAGTTTTATTTATTCTATTATTTTATTCAGTCAATTTCTGGTATTTATTTTCAGAACACTTCTGAACTTGTAAACATGAGTTCTTCCAACTTGAAGTCTTTTGACTTGAAATGATGAGTTGAATGAATGTACAGTGCAGAGTTAAATCAACTCATTAAATTAAGCTTTGTGATGTGATCATATTAGCAAGTAGAAAATTATTTTAAAAAAACTTGCCGTCTGTCTCTGATACAACTTTAAGATCAGTCATGGTTGTTTGTTTTCACAATAATAAAAACACAATGAGCCATGATAAAGGTATTGAATTCAGTCACTGCCCCTTTACACTTAAAATGCAATAAATTCACTGGTAGCTGTTTCACATACTGTAAGTAGCTCCAGACTGGGAAAATGTAAAAGGAAATCAAATTTGTTTGTAATGTTCGTCTATATGACTGACGAGTCGTTGGTTCAACTTAATATTTTAAATTTAATGAATGTTTTCTCAAGTACAAAAGGATTCATATCTTAATATCAAGTTATTTCACAAAAATATTTGTTGTGAATCTTTTTTTTTAAACAGTGATTTGAGTTCAAGTCAGGTAAACTATTCACATACTTTCCTAATTCGTGCCAAGTCTTGTGAAATCTCTTGATGAAGCCACTGAGGATAAATTGCTTTTTTTTCAGCTTGATGTTCTGCATCACATCCATCCATTGATTGTGTGATGGAGGGGTCACAGCCCTCCATTTAAATAGAACTGAAAGTCTACTTCTGTAAGAGACTGAAACAATCTGGGACTGATAATACACCAAAAACACTGTGAGAGGGTATAGTATTACAGCCATAACCCTTGGAAATAGTGTCAAAAAAAGATAATCAGAAAGGGCCAAGTTTTGGGCAAAACCACAACATATGGTTGATATGTTGTCTATTTATACCTGTCACCTGTCACCTATAGAGCTTAGATTTGGGATTATTCTTGTAAGTTTAGCTTTAGAAAAATGTAGCCAGTGTAGCACTTTGAAGAGTGTTAAAGGGGAAGATCAGTCCAAAATCAAAATCACATATTTTTCCCTCTTACCTGTAGTGGTTTATCCTTCTAGATTGTCTTGGTATGAGTTGCTGTGACGAGACGCTCGAGCTTGTGACAGTGCAGGATGTAAACATTGATGGCGTCCTCTTCGGCTGAGCTGTATCCCTTTGTCTGTGAGTAGATGCACGCTTCCTTCTGCATGGTGATACGGTCTGTGGATTTTCTTGAGTAACCAGTCACAACATCAGGAAAGAGGCATTGCTGTAGAGTTTGTTGGTGCTTTGAGCACCGCATGCCATCTAGTTCCATTATATTTTAGAGAAGGCAGAAACCTTGATGGCCGATATCTCCAAAACTCTGCAGCTCACACCAAAACAATCTAGATAGATAAAAAGCACAGTGGAAAAATGTGTATTTTTGATTTTGGGGTGTACTGTCCCTTTAAGGCATGCCTTAAGCATATAGAGGAGGCCTGAACCCCACAAAGAGCCATGTCCCATTCCTCATCTGACAGTGGGACCACTAGATCATTTTCCCATTGTTCTTGAATATGACATATAGGAGGATTATATCTATACATGATCTGAGCATAAATCTTTGAGACCCCACTCTTATTTACCATACTGACCCCTAACAAAAAATCCAAGCAAGATAATGGGGGAATAGTTGGGAAATTAGTGAACTTTTTATGTGCAAAGTCCCTGATTTGCAAATGATAGAAAAAATGAATTTCTGCAGATGGTCTGTTATATCTTTGCTTGAATACAAAGATGCATGTTTGCTTGTTTTTTTATTTGTTTGTTTGTTTTGTGATCTGTTTTGGATGTTGTTATTGGTTTTGTTTTTATGTTTCATGATTCCTTATCTCTTTGTACATATTTGTACCTTGAGATGATAGCCTGTTAATGTCTTGCCTTATAAATGGAAGAATCTCTTTAAATAAGGTGTCAATAAAACACACTAACCAACCACAAACCAACAGTGGAACAAGAGGAGCAAGAGGTTACACAACGAGACAGAAAGTGATTGTGCAGCATCAGACAGAAAAATAACACATCTCTTTTGGTTTCATTTGGTTGATCACAGTGCTGATCATCAGTGCAGTGAAGTGACCATCTCCTCTTTGTACAAACATCATCCCAGCACACTGATGGTGAGATGGGATGTTTGGGAGATCAGCAGATGTGCGTCCACATGAGAGGGGGAGGGACCACAGCAGTAAAATGAGATGGATCTGACCCTACTTGACTCCCTCCTTTAAAAGGCTCAATGTTTAAAACCAGAAAGGGGATCTGGCTTAGTTTGGATGTGATATATACCAATACCATATATTAACCTCTTTTTCATAATTTATTCACCCCCCCCCCCCCCCCCCCCCCCCCCCCCTCCCCCCCCCCCCCCCCCCCCCCCCCCACCCCCC
>JAJHUR010072448.1:0-11373 GCA_027495735.1 Lutjanus campechanus | reverse complement strand
TCCTCACTCTGTCCACAGCAGGAAGCTTTATAGTATTATTAAAGTCAGAAAGAGAGATGACAGAAAAATGCATCAAGCCCCTCCTGCATTTTAATATCAATACTGGAGGGGTAATAAACATCGAGGCAGAGAGCATACAGGAGAGGAGCGACTATAAAACCCTACATTGTCTAATTTATGGAAGACAACAACAGGGCAGCAAGGTGAGGTTTTTACCCTTCAGTCTCTGCTTTCATAACACAGCAATGTCTCAGTGTGCAACATTTGTTTTGTAGTGAATAAACACCAGAAAAAGTTTTGAAGAAAGTAATCTGGGGCCACACTACAGAAACTTCCTATCTGAAGGCTTAAGATAAGAAGAGTCTGAGATGGATTTTTGCCATTTTGATATTTATCTTCATATGTTATCTCAGGTTTGGCAATCCTAAATACTCAATCCAACGTCACTTATCAACTTTTATGCCTGTTACCTAGCAACCAACACTACATTTCTCATCTGGCAGAGCTAAACAACTTTGTAAATGTTGGTTTTGGAAACTTAAAACATACAAAAAAGGAGCAGAAACTAAGACAGGCATCATACAGATGAGGGTTTCATAACATCTGTAGAGAAATCCAAAAGATGTTCTTTTGGGGAAATTTCCAACAGCGTTAACTCAGGAGATAAAAGACAGAGAGTGTGCCAAGATAGCAGACAGTCTGCCACCATCTGCCATACAGTACATTGAGTAAAAGCAATAAAAGAGCAGCCACTACAGTTAACTACTGTTAGCTAACACTGCTACACTAATCATTCATTTTTATAATAGCTTTGGTCTAACTCTTGATCGTGGTTTGCCACTGTTTTTCCATCACCCTGCAGAAGGAATTTTGCATCTTCTCATGGATGAAAGGCTTGTGTGTGGATATAAACATTGATAGAGTCCTCCTAAGCTGATAGGGATGCATCTGAATCTGAATGTTCAGGAAAGCACAAATAATGTGATGGAAACAGATACATTTTTTGCTGTCAGAAGTGGCTCATTATTATTTGGAAAAAGTCAGCTACGATTACCCAAAATCACAAATCAGTTACAATCTGCACAATGTGCAACAGCCTCTGTCCTGTAGACCCTCTAATAAGTGAGGAAAAGAGAGGGGAGGAGAAACAGTTTGGAGGCATGTTGGAGCAGACACTACCTCAAATTGATCGTAATAATTATAATAATAGGAGTAGTAGTAGAGATATCAGTAATACTGACACCACTACCATTACTACCACCACCAATAATAAAACTAAAACTGATAATTGAAGGAATGGGTGTTGAGCAGCCATTATAGGCGCCTTGCAGCCACAGATCCAGACTCTACAGCTCTGGAGTACATGTAGAAAGTGAAAAAAGAGGAGGCGAGAGAGACAAGAGAGCACAAAACTTCGGGAGAGAGAACTGATTATATGCACCAAGATTATTACCTTCAACCAAAGGATATATACTCGCATATCTTTACTGTAGAGCTTCTATTTCTAATGCAAAACAGAATTTTTTGATTTATACAAGTTTTTTCAGTTTTGGATCTTTCAACATTAACCAGTTAAGAGGATGTGATGGGCTTCAAAAGTTCATAAAACTTAATTTTGCTATATATTTTAATAATTTTAAGGCACAACAATAGCATTTCCAATGAATATTAGGTTAGAAACATTGACCTGATTCAAAGCGACTTCAGGTATAAACCACACCCACCTCTGGTCTTCTATCCAAATACAGATACAGAAACAGATAATTTTGTTCATTGAAAGCATACAGATACAAATAATGATGTCTCTGTGCACCTCTACTCACCTGAGCTCTCATCCATGAGTAGATGGTGATATGGTTGGCCAGTGTAGTTCAGCAGAAAGAAAGTAATTCCTACTTGAAACTGCTCACAACAAGGTCTGTGGATTATCTTCAGTAACCAGGTCATGATTTCTGGAAAGAGACACCGGTGTTGAGTTATAGTTTAAGACATCTCTACGACCAATATCTACAAAAGTCGGCAACTCACACTGAAACAATCTAGGTAGAAAACGTAGCACTACAGGTAAGAGGAAATATGTATATTTTTGATTTTGGGGTGAGCTGTCCCTGTCATTTGTCACTAGTCTCTCTACATGAGACAAGTTTCATGAATAACATCTTAAATACTTTTTTGTTGTTCTATGTTTCTGTTGATGTGTTGGTGTGACCCTCAAATTAAATTCCTGCATATAAACTGGATTCTGAATTCAGTTAAAGAGCAGAAACAGATTTAGATGTGAAGCGTCTGTCCTCAGTGTGAACTATTCGCTCACCTCAGTCTTGGCAAAGCTGCAGACAGATATTATTACATTGCTGCCAACTTCCTCATTAACCATCATTAGTCTGAACCAGCAGTCTGAACACTCACAGCTCATTGAGGCTCAAAGCACCTGATAAAAGGCTTCTGTAGAGTTAGCATCTCGAAGCATCGCTGACTCCAATCCTGTAACAAACACAGGTAAACATTTAAACAGATTAACAGATCAGATGTGTGGGAGAAAAGGACTTAAACCTAAAGACAAGTCAGGATTCAATTGAATAATATAATAAATAAATGCAAGTGCATTACATGGCAAATATGATGAAACAAATATTTACTAAGCACACAAAAAATTTTCCTTTCAATTTCTCCTTTAGTTTGACAGTTTCCCCAAATAAAAAAAACATACAGCCCAACCTGATATTAAAATTGTCAGATGATATATTGGACAATGTTTGAAAAAAGAATAAATAACATGCAGAAGCTTCCCTGTGACAAACTGTGCTTTTCTCAATCCACTCCGACAATCATAATGTGTCATTTAGGGTCTAATTCAAAGTATCTGAGAGTTTGATTAAGTCACACAACCACAGCTGCTCAGCCTTGATGCTCCTCTGCTTTAATGTAGGGCTATTAATCAGCCCATTGTGTGTGTGTGTGTGTGTGTGTGTGTGAGTGTGTGAGTGTGTATGTGTGTGTTTAGAGAAATCGACTGCCTTAACTCAACTAATTCACCATCAAAACCTGTCATACTGCTGAAGCTGAAAACGTGGTTTGGATAAAGAGATGGGAGTGGGGTTTGAGATCAGCATGTGTGTGTGTGTGTGTGTGTGTGTGTGTATGTCAGGTTGGGGGTGAAGGTAAGGGGGCAGGAGTCAAGGGAATTCCAGGAAACACAAAGCTCAAGATCAAGCATCGGCTGTCCTTCAGATGGGCTTGTTGTAATCCGGACGACATCAAACCCTCGTCCTCCATCCGTCCATTTATCCCTCATCCTCCTCACCCGACCATCTCACCCATGTCACCCTCCCCGAGGGTCTGCTGCTGCTGCCTGCGCCCCCGCAGAGCACACCTCCAAGTGTGTGAGGGAAGAAGCCCCACGAAAGCCGATTGCGTTTTAATAAAGTTTATTATCTGCAGGGAGCTAATCCTCAAGGGTAATCTCTCCCCTCGAGTCCTAAAGGAAAGCTGGATTACTCACTTGCTATAATCCCAATGAAATTGTTAGGATTTAGCTTGCGCTGCACAGCAGATGGCAACAGGCTTTTTCCTTCAACCTTGGATGCTTTAACCCCCCCATTTCTAACATGCAACACCCCCGGTCCTCCTTGCCTCATGTCCTGTTAGTCTTGATCAAAACAAAAAACAAACACAGGAAGTTGTTTTTGACAAACCTGCAAAGAAAAACATCTGGGAGGTTCAGTAAACATATTTTGACATCTCAGACAATACAGGCGGCATCAAGGTTCACCCCTTCTCTGTAAATTTAATGTATAACAAAAATATGAGCACAACACTTTTGTTTTTGCTCCCATTTTGTCAGGATCTAAAGTGAAAATCTAAGACAGGTTCATTTCTCTAAATGTTTGCTCACAAATCTGTTACAATCTGTGTCAGTGGTAATCCACCCACCTGACAGGTGTGGCATATAGAGACACTGATCAAACAGCAGGATTATTGCACAGGTGTGACTGTAACAGCTCAATTTTAATGTTGTATCGTTGGCATTACTGGCTTTAACTTTTAAACTTTTAGAGGTGGTGGGAGGGAAGCGGGAGGGTGAGGTAGAGGGTAGGGGTGGGCGATGGTTGGGTGATCTTGTGTATCTTTTTTATTTTTTTTTTGTTGTTGTTGTATTGTATTGTATCTTGTTTTTAATTTTGTAATGTGAATAATTTTGTACATGGACCCCAGGAAGAGTAGTTGCTGCCTCGGCACCAACTAATGGGGATCCAATTGACAAATAGACAAAATAGTACTTGGATAGGTGTGATAACTTTTTATGAATTCATGTATTGCAGAGCATTTTTTGGTAACATGTAATTTGTAATATAGTATTAAGTTTTAACCATTAGTTGCTGTCCATGTAGAGTGACCTAGATTAATTAGAAATGTTATTTATTGGCATGAACCCTGTTAAAAAGTTTCCTTCTCCACCCTTAATGCCTCTATTCTAATTAGTATCCATGTTGTTTCCACTTTATGATATAAAGGCACACGGACACACTGAAGTCAGAATAACGACTTCCCATGTCAGAAACTGGGACCATCTGAAGATCACATGAATGCACTGTTTGGTTATTTCACACAGGGCTAGTACTCGTAACTTTTGTTGGTTGCGTTGTTAGCAGTGATTGGTTAGGGTAAGAATCTTAGAGTTAGCCAATCAGAGGCTGAGTCGGGCAGGGCATGACTTTGCCATCCTGGGAAAAAAAAAATATCTGTAGCTATATGTGAAATAATAGATGCTGCACTGCCCACCTCAGCTTGTTGCTGCATTATATCAATGTCGCCACCATACTGGACAGGCAACGTACGAAGACCGATGTGGCAGCTACGTATACATGTCTATGTGTGAAACAGCAACAGTTTACTGTCTAATAAATGTCATTTTAAAAGATCAAACTGCACATTTTAGGGTGACCTTTTATTGTGACCAGTTCAAGACACATCTGTTCAATCAGCATCTCTGTGTCACACCAAAATTTGAAAGAAATAAAGATTTTGTGTGCACAGAAAAAGTCTTTGATCTTTTACTTGAAACACATGAAAAATGGGGGCACAAACTAAAGCTTTGTGTTTATATTTTTGTTGAGCACATATGGTAAAAAAGTGTGATTGATAGGTGTTAAATTAGACCTATACCTCAACAAATTAAAGGTTTCAGTGACAGAAGAATCAGAGTATTGAAAAAGCATCAAGTCCGTATCAAAAATAATTTTATTGATTCAGACAGAAGCAAAGAAGCAAACAGAAAAACACAGTGTTTTTGAGATGACCAGCCAAAGCTTTACATCGTGGACTCGAGCCAAAAACAAAATCCTGCTTATTCTAAAACCTTGTCCAGTGTGAACATATGCGTCGCTCCACAACACTTCACAAACAATCAGAGGAGCCGTTATGTGGACTCAGCAGTGTGATGTAATATTCAAAAGATGTGACATAACGCTCAGCGTAACGTACAGTAAGCCACCTCAAAGGAGCTGAAGAACAAAAGGTTGATCAGCTCTTCTCTGGTGAAAGTTAGTGTGGACCTGCTGGTCCGCTCACAGTATTCAATAATATGATGCAACTGTCATCAGGCCCTCAAACTGGGAAAACCCACAAAGCATTCAGGGACTGGGGCTGCTTCTTTACCATCTGATTATAAATGACAAACACAAAACTCTCATTGATTGATTGGAGGGAAATGTCATGTAAAACAGAACTATTTAAAACAGACCAAAAAAATCACTGAAG
The DNA here is from genome assembly GCA_027495735.1 of Lutjanus campechanus. Taxonomy (NCBI): domain Eukaryota; kingdom Metazoa; phylum Chordata; class Actinopteri; order Lutjaniformes; family Lutjanidae; genus Lutjanus; species Lutjanus campechanus. The sequence continues at coordinate 5,613 of JAJHUR010072448.1, read as the reverse complement.
AATCACCTATTTGAGTATTTACTTCAAATGATTAAAACATTTTTTCTATGTAAATATATAAAAATTTGGTCAGAATATGCAGGGATATAGTGTAGGAGCTCTTCACCCCACTGCGACACTGCAAAAAAAAAAAAAAGTAAAAAATCACAAATGACTTACAAATGTCAATAAAGCAACAAAAATCGCTTTGAAAAAAAAAAAATTGGCGCAGGTACTTCATACAAAAAAAGGGTTTAATTTCATCCTTCATAAGTGGTCAAACAGAATCAAAGGCACGATTTATTATCTTTAATTTAAATGCACAAACCCCAAACAGAAACACTCTTATGGAAATAAACATCTATATGCACAGATTTTCCACAGTTGAGGTGCTGCCTGAAAAGCTCTGGAGGCTGGATTAAGTTTAAGGTTGAATAACTGACTCGATTTTCAAAAATTTTGAAGGTAAGCTACATATTTTCCCTTCTCCTCCTCTCCAGTTAGACACAACACATTCATGACCATCCAGGGTGAAACACACTGGTGCCCACTGCGGCTGTAGGTAACAGTTAAGTGGACCACACTAATCTGGACACATCCCCTTACACCAACCCAGCCTCAGCCTACATGGACCTAATGAACGTTAATCATTACGGATTCAGGTGAAAATTAGATGCACTTTGGTTCATGGCAGTGCTACTTTAGCTCGCCGTAGCCGGAGGCGGTTTTTGAAGAAAAGGTACATGGCCAGAAGACACATGGAGGACAGGAAATACAGAATGACACACAGGCTGATGTCCACTTTGGAGAATCCGATGCTCAGCACAGACATCCAGCGTCCCCTGCGGCTTAACTCAGCCTCCTCAGAATAGTACTGGCCTGTCAGTTCTCGCTTCAGCCGCTTCCTCTGCTGCGCAGCATCCAGCTCAAAGTCTGCATCAATCGGCTGCAAGCCCACCATCCCGAGCCCTGCGTCCAGCTCCATGCCGAGCCCGAACACAGGCCCCGGCTCCTGCTCCTCTTTCCTCTGCAGGGTGCGTTGTTTGACCCGGCTGGAGGCGGCCACCCGCAGTGCCTTGGCCTTGTAGTGCTGGTTGACGAATGAGTCGAGATCCACGATGTCCTCCTGCAGCTCTCGCATCCTCATCCCCACGATGCTCGGTCTCCCATGGGCCTGCCGGCGGCCCCGACTCACCTCCATGTCTGGTTTGGGTTCTGCTGCTGCTGCTTCCCCGCCTTCCTCCCCTTCTTCTGCCACAGCTTCATCCTGTGCTCCCTCTTCCTCATCCTCCTCTTCCTCCTCTTCTTGTGCAGTGGGTTGTGATGGTAGAGGATTTGTCATGGAGTCCAAGGCCTCCCTGGCTCTCCTCTCCACATGTCGCCGAGCCTCTATAGCTTGCTGCTGTCGCACATGTTTTTCATGCTGTTTTGCCAGGACATGGCTTTCATCTTCCAGGTAGTCTAAGAGGGCGAGGACAAGAAAGACACAGGTACATCATTTCTAATCAACTTATCACCCTTAGTTTACATGAATCATTTGTAAACCTTAATCCAGGTCAGAAACTCTTCCTTTGCTATTTGTTCATTGCAGCAAAAAAGAAGAAGAAAACTACAGTCCATGATTAATCTCTCACATTTAGAGAAGATTTGACATGATTAAGAAAATAAACTCAGTTTTCTAGAATGTGGCAAACCCAAATTAAGTATACTGCAGCATGGGATTAAAGGGGTAGTTTGAGTTAATTTGAAGTGCAGTTGTATGAGGAATTTTTCAATAGTCAGCATATTACAGCTGACACACAGTTGGAAGCAGCAGAGAGGAGTACCATGGAAGCTGCACAGGGTCAACGGCAAAACTTATTTTAACCACCTTAGGAAAATAAAAATCATTCTCAGTTTAAGTGTAAACTACATCTAGGATGTTTTCACTGCTTCACCTTCACCAGTCTTTTCTGATGGGAAATCACCGTTAAATAAACCAAATATTGCTTGCTCAACCAGACTCAGTCATTTTACAGGATACAGGAGTTGCTGGTTTACTGCAACCTTGAAGAGTTAGTTTGTTTTATTGTGTGAATTTGGTTAATTCAACTTTTTAAAACACATAAGTCACACAACGAACACAAACAAACAAAAGGTTCATTTTACACACATGAATACGGACAGAGCCTTCAGTCTGTAGCTACATTTCATCCGTACTTTCGTACTTCTGCACATTTTCTGAAAGCTTCTGCATACTAAGAGACATGACCACAGGACACAACAAAGAAATTTTGAGGATCCAATCGTATTGTAAATGACATTCATTGTCAAATAGGCAGTGAAAAAAAAAAATCTCCCATCAACTGAATCATTATCTGTATGTGAAGAAAGTTGCTCAGTGAAAGAGGAAAGACATATAAGATCTTCAGAAAATAAACAGAAGTATATACCTGGGAGGATACGGTCGGACGAGAAGAAGGACATGAGGAAGGAGAGAACCTGCTCATTGTTCCACCTGTGCTCCCCGTTTTCCCTCACCGTATGGCAGGCTGGACACATTTCTGGTGAAGGCCACTGGATCTTTGGGAAGTTGGGGTCTTCACTCAAAGCACCTGCAGAGATAAACGCAGGAGTAAAGTTACTGTATTGCACAACAGAGTCCTGATTACTTAAGTACTGCAAAAAGATCGAGCTCACAGCAATATAGGGGAGAAAGAAGATGAATTGTGACCATAAGCTGGTGGTTGAAAATTAAAAATCCTAAATTGTGAGAGCCACAGAATTAAACATTAAACATACTCACATGTTTTATTGGCTCATGCAAAGTACAATTACACAAACCGTGTCATTACTTCAATCATATGAATAACTCAGATAATATGATGCATTACTTTACATTACACTACTTAATGCACAGTATACCGTAGCAGGTCCACTGCTCGTAACGTTAAAATGCTGCTTACAGGTAATAATGATTTTGCCTGCAAACAATTTATAACAGTCCCAGAGAGGTTGTTCTGCATTTTAAGTACTTTTACTTGAAATACTTCAGTATATTGGCTGTTAATACTTTTTAAAAGTAAATCCTTTACTAAACAGACCTATTTATTTCACTTACACACCTTTGTCGAAGTCTTTCTCAGAGTAAAAAAGTACCTCACCTAACTTAAATGAGATGATATACAAGGTCAGGAAATGTTGCATGGATCCAGATTAATTGCCACATACAGGAATCACACATCATAAAGCGCCCAGTCAGCTGCTTCATCCATTGTTGTTTCTTTTATTCTCCTTGTTGGTGCATCGACTCGAGGATATAAAGTGCTTTGAGGACTGGATGCAATCTGTGTTGAACCCATTTGATCTTGTCACAGTGCTCGTAAAAACTAAGTGCCTATATGCATATGTGTATGTAAGTGTTTTAAGTGTGTATATGTAAATCATCTGTCTGTGTTTGTATGCATGTAATCTAGGGATTGATATTTGTGCGTGTGTATGTGTGTGTGTGTGTGTGAGTGAGTGTGTGTGTGTGTGAGAGAGACTATGACAGGGTCTAACAATGATCAATGGGCTTCAGGGATGTCCCAGTGGGAGGGGTGGTGAGATAATAGATGTGGCCAAAGTGGACAGCTTCCCCGCACATGTACACACCGACACACGCACACACACTCCCTGTTTTCAGGCAGCAGACCTCAGCACCTGTCTTGTCCCTTCACACCCCTTTGAAAGCAGAGTCCAATTTCCAAATTGAACACGAGAGCAACAGAAACCTCAGAGGGACGCTGCTGCTCCTCTAATAAATTAGAAACTTTCTCCTTTAACATGTTTTCTTTCATGTAGCCGCTGCCCACCAACGCCCCTCGTCACTCACACCCTCACAACACTCCATTAGAGATGAAACAGTATGAAAATATATCATGATTATAGTAGAATATATCATGGTTATCAGCATTATAGTGGTTTTGTTAAACAGTGCTGAAAATGTTCAAAAAGAACATGAATAATTTCACTAAGTTTTATATTGAAAACCTCTCAACAATTTCAAAAGGCATCCTGTCATTTGTGATGTCGATGGTTTCATTGATGCAAAACTCACCCATGTTGCCTGTGTGTGAGACAGCTGCTAACTTTGATTGATGCTGGACAGCATTTTCAAAACATGGTATTCAAACATGTTTTAATGATAATTAAAATCTGAAATGGTAACTATATAACGAATCATCAGGAATTTTATTGTGTTTTATTGTGAAATGCTGCATCCATACAAACAGACAAGGGTTGCAAATATTGTTCATTTTACTTAACTGGTGACTGAAAACTTTAATTGAAAATAGCTTAAACATTAATAAGATAAAAAACATCTTTTCTCATTTTAAGTTGAATTTAAACAATTCTAGTTCCATATTAGTTATGTGAAATATTAATTTATAAAGCACAAACAATTTAAAAGAACAGAATAATAATAAACAAGAAGGTTCTCGCTTGAAACAGCTGCTCTTGTCTGCCTGTCCTTATTCAACAAATGGCACAGCCAAACAAAACAATATCAATATGGCAAAATTACTGCTATTTCTATACTAACAAGGCAGACCAAACCAACCTGTGAGAAAATCTGAGTTCTGACCAGAGAAATGGTGCACAAAACTAGAGCCTGATATATCTGTCCGACATTGGCCTATCACAGTTATATTAGTCTGTATCAATATTAAAAATGTAAGTGAAAGTTTCAGTTCCCTGATGTCATTTTGTACAACAGTATTCCATTACATATCATACATTATCAGATAGTATATTTTTAACTGGCTAAATTCTTTAATTTAAGTTTTGAATTATCTTTTTTTAAGGGACCAGTGTATGGAATTACTGGCATCTAGCCTTAAAATAGTGGATAGCAACCAACTTGCCTGCCAAGTGTCACTACGACGACTGTGAAATTCCTGCAACATGCAAAAGGCCGGATCTAAAGCCAGTGGTTAGTTTGTCCATTCTGGGCTCCTGTAGAAACATGATGGACTCCGTGGAAAAGGACGAGCGGCCTATCTAGATATAAAGGGCCCATTCTCAGGTAATGAAAATACAATTCTTATTTTCAGGTGATTATACAGTATCGAAACTAATTATATTCAATTTCTGCCAATAGATCCTCCTAAATGTTACACACTTAAACTTTAACATTCCTGAAACATTACAACTGAGGAATGGGCACACACACACACACACACACACACAGGCTTGTACACAACAGACCCACTCTGCATGTACACACACAGGGCAGCATCTAGTAATAAATTGCTTGTTGTCACCAACAGGCCATTGTGTGTGTGTGTGTGTGTGTGCGTGTGTGTGTGTATGAGAGAAAAGAGTAAAAAAAGGCAGAGCAGCAGCAGGTTTGTCACTTTACAGCACTGTCAATTTACATCCTCCACCACCTCCATCCCGGCTCCCTCCTCCTCTTCCTCTCTGCTGCTCAAGATTAATCTCAGTCATATGCATGTGTGTATGTACTCTGCATACAGTACTTTACATAAAGGATACATCAATTTTACTGTGTCCTGGATGGGCTGCAGCCTAAGGGTGTGTGTGGGGGCTTTTACACATTTCAGCAGGTGAGCGAGAGCGCACACAATGCACCCCCCCCCCCCCAGCTCCCGC
>JAJHUR010072446.1:19481-39329 GCA_027495735.1 Lutjanus campechanus | reverse complement strand
TCATCATCATCATCAGACCTACACAAGACTACATAAATCATCAAGCAGTATAATAGTTATAAGCAGCTGTACATGTAAACATCATCAGGTGGTTATTTCAGTACTTCCAATGGGAGTGAAGTTGTGTTGAATTGAGTTTGAGTGAGTGTCTGTTAGTCCAGTCACTGGGCATTAAGGAGTCTGATGGCTTGGGGGAAGCCATGAGACTCAGCCGAGGGCCTGATTTGCTCAGTATTGTCCCGAAGTAGATAATGAGGATGGGAGGTGGAAGAAGGGTTTTTCTCAGCCTTCACAGAAAGTTTAGACACTGTTGGGCTTTCTTACCTACAAAGCTGGTATTTAGGGTCACAGTGAGGTTCTCTGCCAGGTGAACACCAAGGAATTTGATGCTGTTGACAATCTCCACAGATGAGCCGTTTTATGTTCAGCTGAGAGTCGTAGCTCCACGTTCTCCTGAAGTTAACAACCATCTTTTTTTTGGACAGGTTGCGGCTCTGGACTAATCCTTTAGCATTCTTGTTGACGAGACCCACCACAGTCATGTCATCAGCGACCTTGATGATGTGATTGGAGCTGTCCATTGCTGCACAGTAGTGAGTCAGCAGACTGAACAGCGGTGTACTGAGCACACAGCCGTGGTGAACCCCAGAGGTCAGTGTGATGGTGTTATTGTCATCAGCATCACAGTCTTCATTATCAATGTCATCATGATCATCATCGTCACCGTCACATAGTCATCATAGTCGTCATCCTCATCATCATCAAAATAAATAAATAAATGGAGGACATAAGACAACATCACGCAATGTCAATATAAATAAAAGAATAAAATGAAATAAATTAAAACAAGATGATGACATCACATGAATGCAAGTCTATAAAAATGGGTTTTAAGAAGTTAAAACCAGCTGCTGTGTTTTGGACCATTATCAACATCACTAGTTCTTAGACCCATAAAGAAAAATGCAAATTTCGATGAAGGAATGTTGCAATGAGTAACACATTACCACCACAAAAGCCACATAACAAAAGGCAGGAACTAACCAAAAAGTCACAATGCCGCAGTTGCCTTTTCAGTGAATTTGATAAAACTCAAGGTCCAGTTACAATCTGATGATAGAGGATTCTCTGGTAAGGACACAGTTTTGTACTTCTTTGTATTTTCAGTGAACAATTTTTCCCCCATTACTGACAATTTGTGCTGATGATTACAGCAATATGTATTGTTATGTTGTCCATCTCGACGCTCCTCAAGAACCTGAATTTGTCCGATTGAACAACATTAAAAAAACCCACAAAAGAATAGATAACATAACAGAACTAACTGAATATAGCAGAATGAAGACACTCATTTCTATTGTCAGCTTTGTGGTTTTAAGAAACAGTGCAGCTCCTAAATCCTTTTCCAGCTGGTTGTCTGGGCGGATCACCTCCCCCCGAACTACAATTGGGCCTCTGATAACAGATCTTTTAATATTACTCTCTTCTTCAATATCAGAGGATTGTGATGGTGCCAGGCAGGGATATTGAGTGAGAGCTGAGAGTTCCTCCCTTTTCGGCTTGGCCCGGCATCAGAACTTATTAGACAGATAAATGAGAGGTGGACTTACGTCGGAGCCCGGCCTCTTTCTGTGGGCGCGTGTCATTTATTCGTCCCCTGAATACTGGCTCAATCAGATAGCGGCCAGCCTTTCACGGCGGCCACCATCTCTCTGCATCTGTTGACCTGCGCTGGCACAGCCGGGACTAATGTGGGCTGCTTTGGTGGTACTGAAGCAGCCATTTTCCCTTTCTCTTTCAAACTGCTTTTGTTCAATTTGTTACTTTTTTCCCCAGATAAAGCTGTGATATAAAGGTCAGACTGTGTCTATGTGGTTCTACTACTCTATTTGCTGTTTTGTTCCCCGATTTACCAAAGTAAAGAAGACTTGTAAACCCTTCCAACACAAAACTTCTTTTTCTGCTTAACTTTCATCCATGTTTTCCAGCTTGTATGATGGGTGACAAGAGGCTTAATTTACTTTTTTTTTTAAATCCTACATTGCTGGATGCTGTGAAATAATATCCAAAAACGTTATCAGTAACTTAATCCAAGTATCACAACATTAAAGTTATGCACAAATACACATTTCGATTAACAATGGTATGGGCATTTAAATATACTTTGTTAAATATGCTATTAAAACTTCACACTCAAACTACTCAAACTCAAGAATAAGTAGTAGCAGTATTGACAGGTTAGCTCTCTATAACTGGATTTCTGTGTAACTACCATTAGCAGTTGGTCTGTGTGGCTAACATTAGTGGTTGTTCAGGGTTTTTTCCCCTAAGACTGTTCTGCCTAGACCCAGCCTCCTGTGCTTTGATTGGCTACTACTACTGAGCTGTGATTGACCTAAACCTAACCACATGGTTAAGTAGTTTTTGTGCCAACAAGTTAGCATAACAGCAGAAAACGTATTACATTGTCCATTTAAGGTCACTTAAGCAACATTATAAACATATACAAAACCAAATATAAGTGCAAAATGACAGTTACCGTGTGCGCCTCCTGGACCATGTAGAATATTAATATTTCGGGGACGTAAGTACTTCCTCTGTAGCCATGCTGGCGCTCTCTGCCACTGTACTGCTTTCGCCCATAATGCCACAGGTGCAACCTCTGAACTCTAATCATGTGACTTATTACTCTAAATCAAAATAGACTTAAACTTACATAAGGAACAATACAACCTTTTTAACCAAACAATATTTTTAAAGATGGTAGCCTTCTTACATTTTTAAATCAGTTTTTAATTACCATGAATTGAAACATTAATGAAATTATGACAAAAAATGTAAAACAAACATTTCACTTAAATTTTAGTAAAATTGTCTCTCAGTCAGTTACACTAACATTAGTGGTTGTTCAGTGTGGCTAACATTAGCAGTTGGTCTTTACTTTAAATGTTTCTCTAAATTAGATGTCAAGTCCTTGGATGATGACAGTATTTTCACAGTTGAAGGCAGAACCATCATTTCCACTCAGGCCAGGTCATAATAATGAACTGACTGTAAGATTAACTGGTTTCATCAGACCAGAGACCACAGTGATGTGGTGAGACTGTGTGCACACTGCATGTGGTAGTATTGTTCTTTATGTTACAGATACAGATACAGATACAGATAACTTTATTTATCCCCGAAGGGCAATTCAGTTCCTACAGTCCACTGACCACATATAATCATCCATACTGCACAATCATCTCCACAATCATCAACAGTAACAGAGGTAGTATGATACATGCACATGGGAAAGTTCTATAAAAATACAAGAATAAAAATATTGAAATAAAAACAGAATAAATATTTTAAAATTATAATCTGATTCAATATTTTTTGTCTGTGACTGTAATGAAATACAGTTACCTTTTTGTATCCTAAATGTAATCCCATTACATCTAATCCATTACTTTCCAAGCCTGATATAGCAAGGATTAGAGTTTGCTGAAATATTTAAAGAATAAGTATCTCTTCTCCTCAGCAGACCATTTGTATGCCAGTGCTCTGAGTTTGTTCACATTATGTTCAGATCCACACTCAAATCAAAATGAAGTCCTTAAAAAAAAGACACCCTTGACCAGTTTCCTGTAACCATGGTGATAGGAAGTGTTCTCCAATCACATATCTTCATTGTGTGTTGGGGAAGTGCACCGTTTCCTGCTGTTTTCACTGGCTTCCTCCCAGTGGTGTGCGCTCAGGATTCTACACTTGGTCCTGGAAAGCCACACAGTCCCTACCCAGCGCTCCTGTTCTGTTCTTCTGTTTTGTGCGTTTGTATTTGCCTACTACAAGTAAGTGATTTGCAAACTATTGTAAAATTTTCACACGTTTTCTTCCCGAATAGCATTTTTTTTTCTTTCTTATTGTAGCCCACATACTTGGTGCTATAGAAGTGTAATGGTACGCAAAATTCATAGTTCAGTATGTACCTTTGTTTTGGGGTCATGGTTCGTTGTCGTTTTCAGTAGGGAAAACAAACAAATGTAGAAAATAACACTTTTGTCATTTGTTTTGAAAAAATCATCAGTGTCTTGGCCATAATCATTATAATCCAACTATGCGACCAGCCTAAAATTATTTGTGCGCATTTATGCTCAAGAACCCCTCATACTGACTGCTGACTCCTCTTAACCAGTCAGTAGGGGCCACAAAGTCATCTGCAACTGCTAGGCTAAAAATAAGACTTACCTACTAGCAGTGTTGGGGGGTAACTAGTTAAATGTAATTAATTGCAAAATAAATGTAATTGTAATCTGTTACGGTTAGCAAAAAAATGCAATTAAATTACAGTTACTAATCAAAACGTTGGTGATTAGAAAAAGGTTTACATCCATCCATTTTCTTTTTGGGTTGCCTAGCACTCTACTGATTTTTGACTTCTTCTAAATCTCGTTCATTATTTTCTGAAGTGCTATCCAGTTCCATTATATCAGAGAGAAGGCAGACATCTCTGTGGCCGATCTCCCAAACTTTGCAACTTACAAAAAAATACCCTATCTAGATGGATAAACAGCACTACAGACCAGGGGACAAATGTGTATTTTTGATTTTGGGGTGAACTGTCCCTTTCCTCTGTGGTTCTGGGTTATGAGAAAGGAAAATATTCAACACATACTCAAAGTGTTTTACTGAGTGACTCTGTGTGTAAATAAAAATGTGTTTTTCTGTGAGAAAACTCTTCAGGGCACCACAAGTGATGACATTAAATTTGTAACAACAGAGCTTTCTTATGCAACATCATCAGATGAAGAGCAGACTATATGTGCCGTTTGCTTTGTACTGTAAATGAATCGTTCTGTCTATTAAAAAGAAGATTAAATGACAAATGTCACAAATGTTCCATTGTAAGACTTTGACCTGTTGATAAACTGCAACATGTGCTCATTTATACAGGGCAGCAAAACATGAACTAAAATGCACAAGTGAAGGCACAATGTAGCAGAGCTCAAGCTATATATAAGTGTATATATACACACATAAAATCATCATTTGTAGGGTACTTTAAATTGGAAGGTAGTTGGCCCGAATGCTGACCCCTAAATTTTAACTCATAAAAATTATACTAAAATAATTTTTCTTTATTTTCCCTTCTTTTTTGATTGTTATTCCAGAAAAATGTGTTTTCTTGGTTTCTTGGTTCAGAGCTAACCTTGTGCTGACCAACATCTTTGAGATAAATAAGTTGGAAACGTTGCTGTTTTTAATAAGTAAAAGTACTTTGTTTCACAATTTGAGAGCTATGACACAAAAATTCAGTGAGTTACTGGTGATTCATTTTTAATTGAGTCTAATTAATTACTTAATTGTATTTTAATGTTGAGAAATTGAAAATCAAGACCAAAGACTGTGTTAAGTTTTATTGACAGAGACAATGATAGTTGCTAAGCAACCAAGGTGCATATCCAACTGTGCAAAAAGAAGCTAACAGTGGCAGTTTCTGTGTGGTCAGTATGACCGCCTATGGCCGAAATTTAATTTAAATTTAATTTACATAAAAATCATTTTTAAATTAAAATACAGACACTTTCACGAAAAGTTAGGTACCAGCAGATTATATATTTTTTTATTTTAACAAAGTTATTGTACATATAAATTTGAACATAGTCAAAATGACCGCCAGTGTTAGCAATATAAAAATATTAAAAAATATAGAAATATAAAAAGTGACAGATAAATGCATTGAAATTCATTACCTGCAGATTCAATAAAGAAGTAGTTGTATGTCAGGTTTGTCCACTTTGATGGAGTTAAACTGAAAGGACCCCTATGTTTTATTTTTTCATGCAAAGACAGCGTAATCGCTCACGTGACTGGCCAGAGGTAACAGCTAAACAGAGATATGGTTTTCTTATTTTATGTCTTTTAAACTGGCAAAGAATTTTCAGAAAGGGGTGGGGGCATGACACACGAGCAAGGTACCCAGACAGGTTGCTCTCATCCATGGGGCAACACACAGTCACACTGATGGTTTTGCATTATTCTTTTGATTGACAGTTGTTGGCAGTAATGCTACTGGAAACATATGTAATGTGCCTGCAAAGGCAGAGACAAGGAACACTGATAGCATGAATGCAAACGGTGTAGTATTTTAAGTGGGTAAAATTTTTATAGTGTTGTGTATCCTAAAGCAACACAAAGGCTTTAATTTGAAACCTGCATTGACCGACACCTTCTTATGTTTCAGAACATCTGACACTTAAAGTGATTTGAAGTCGCCTCTTTGAAGACACCTGCTCCCTGCTCTCAGTATACCCAACATGTGGAAATAATTTACATGAAGCAACACTCCACTAGTCCTTCCCTCTGTATCAAACCTGGCAGCGATGCAGGTTGCTCATCAGGTCACCAGCAGCACCTCTCTCCAGATACCCCCCCAGCCTGAGACGGCTGTGCTCAGAGACCAACACCATCAGCCCGTCCTGGCCCAGGCCATCATCAATCCAAAGCGGGGTATGGAGGGTCCCCTCCAGACGCCGCAGCCCCCAAGGACCTGCAGCTCAGCTGGATCTGCTGGGAAGTCGTGCTGGAGCTTGGATGTGAGGGTGGCTGTGCTTCTGCTGACTCTGGCTGGAGCTGTGATCCTGCTGCTGCTGTACAGACTTTTACAGATGAGACACAGGTACACAAGTTTGTCTGCTTTCTTCAAAGCTTTTCTTATATGTTATTAAAGAAAAATTGGCTTGCAAACGAAGCTTTCAGCTTTTACCATACGAACTGTATCTGTCTCTTTACCCAGCCAAAACACAAACCACGTAAATCCACACAAATTTCTCTGTCCACTTCATATCTGATAAACTTTGACATGCAGCTTTCCATGTGACTTTTGAGGAAGGAACGTAGCAGTGTTAATTTTGTTGACTAATAATTTTCATCATAGTTTTTGTCAACAACATTTTTTCACTGACAGAAATGAGACGATACTAATGACTAAACTAAATAAAACTAAATAAAAAGTAATTAATGATGACAAAAACAGCAATGGAACCTTCTGTGTGAATAAGAACGAGACAAACACTATAAACGCAACTTTTTTGCTAAATATTTTCTGTATTTTAACTTGCGTTCAGTATAATGTTCAGTCCCTCCACTAAGTTGCAATTAACACTAATTCACCAATCTTTTTTTGTTTGTTTGTTTTTTTGTTTTTTTTGTTTTTGTCAAGGGTACTAAAATGAACATAAGGTTTGTCATTGTTATTGACATTTAAAAATACACTGTGCAATTTTATCTTTATATATTATATTTTTCTTTGTCTGGGTTTTTTTCTGGGATATTCTACAAAGAAAAATGTTTGCCCCGGAACAAGATGCCTTTGATTTTTAACGAATTACCAAAAAAACAGCACAACTTTTTTTTTTTTTTGTCTCTCTCTCTTTTTGCAATTTTCCATTGGTCCTGCAATTTCACTGAAAAAAAGCCTAAAAATTCTGCAACATGTGTTGCAATTTTTAGAGCTTGATTGATTGTATATTAACATGGACAATACTACAGCTGCTCAAAAGTGAGGCCAAAATATCTCGTTTGCCCCCTGGTGGCTGGTTGCAGTACACATCAAAAGTTTTTGCAAAAGAGCGGATTTATGTCATTTTACTGACCAAATTAGTAACTGTTAACTAAATTAAATTACAGAAAGTATTAAATCATGGAATTCTTTTCAACATGAGTAAATGGCTTCAGCATTAAGCAGTCCAGCTTAATATTCTTTTGGTTGGGTCAACTTAATTTATTACAATTAATTCAGCTTTTTGACTTGGGTCAGGTCCGACTGTTCAACTAATTTTACAGTAGTGAAGTGAAGTAAACATAGTTGATCCAACCCCAGGTAATTAAGCTGGACCAACAGAATTATGTAACGCTGAAAGAACACCATGTGGAAATCTTGCATGATGCTTGTTTTTATTTATTTTATTTTTTTATTGTTTTTATCACATTAATGTATGTTCAAATGTTCATTTTTCAGGCAAGTTTGGTTTTAATTAGTTATTTGATGCTATTAAAAGGGGGTTTCACAGTGGCCTGGTAGCGCAGTTGGTGGAGCGTTCACCCCATGGACTGAGGCTTTGAGTCCTCTGCAGCCACTGTGGGCTCCTGCCTGCAGCCCTTTGCTGCACATAATTCTCCCACTCTCGCTCCCCCGGAGTAAGTGGAGATGTAGCATCTATCCTTATTTCAGTTGATAGGTGTGACAAGTCTTCTTGAAAATTGGACAGAGCCAGGAGTCAGTCTTTATGCTAAGCTAGGCTAACCATGTCCTGACTCCAGGTGTGTGTGTTGTGTGCTGCAGGCTGAGGTTGGCGAGGGCGAGGCACGCTCTGGAGTACCACAGCTTCTTCCACACCGCCACATACACGCTCAAACACCCTGCTCCGTGTGAGGACGCGGCAACCAAGAACGGGACGGTCCCTGAAGCTACTACGCCGATCCAAACTGTAACTGCTGTGACGCCCACCGTCATCACCCCGCTTCCGCCTCCCCCGGTGTCTTCTCCACCCCCACTGCCACTCCCCCCACCTCCTGTGCTGCCTCCACCACCGCTCCATCCTCCGCCTTCTCTCCCTCCACCACCTACTGTCTTGGCCTTGCCTCTCCCCCTGCCTGTGATCCACACCACCCCGCCCAGCCCTCACCTGTCGTGGGGCGCCTGCTCAGACGCTGATGTGTACTCTCGGATCGGAGCTTACAGGCCCTTGAGCTCCAGACTCTCCAGCATCTCCAACCAATCGAAAGTCATCCTGTTTGAACACTCGTCTCTCTGACCTCTGATGCACAACATGACCAGAGACGTCTTTGTGCGAGAAGACTGTGATTCCCAAAAACATGCACTTCTGTGTTTGAAGAGCATGTGTTTGCTTAAAATACTGTACACGATATATAATACTTTCAGGGCTCTCAAAAACTTCAAAAACTGAACTTCTAGTTTTGTGAAGCACTGAATTGATTTATCTATCCTTTCAAAAGTACCAGACTTTGTGCAAGACCTCCGCAAGAAAATTGCAGTTTGGAACAAAACATCCCAACTGCAATTATGTTTTGTTCCGTTGGAGAGTCGGGTTGCCTCTTAATTCAGACCGGTGGAAGCACTGCGTGACAGACCCACAGAGCAAATGTCTTTCCCTGAAGAACTTTTACAACCTCGCGTCTATTCTGAAACTTGTTTTGGAAGTAAAAGGGAGAAAGTTGAACCTGAAGAAAGACTTGTTGGTTTTTTTTATTTGCTGTCCTTCACAACCTGATTCATGCCCACCATTCAGAGCCTGACAATCTCCAGTATCATCTTCAGATTTCTATTTTCTTAGTATAAATTGCAAATGGTAACCTTGTCTGTTGGTAATGAATTTTATTCATACTGTAAATAAGAAGATGTGATAAAGCTCAAAAATTAAGGCCTAACCCTAACCCAACCCTAATCATTCTGAATATTTAGATTACAGACAGTTTGAGCTTTTCCTTAGAGTTTGTCCAACTTCTACTAGTACTTCTGCTACTTTAAATGTGCACGGTAAAGTGTATTTTAGTAGTAGTTTGAGTAATGTAATGTTTTGAGTCCCATTTAGCTTTCTGCTTTAGTGATGGCAGTCTATTTTTGTGGATTATAACAACTTGAAATGACATCCTCCTTTCCCTTAACCTGTTATTCTTTTTTCACTAAAAGCTCGTCAGTTAGGTTTCTCTTAGTACTGTACATCTCACATCAAGACATCCACATTTTGAGCTGCCATTTTCTCTTGGAAAGAAGTTTCATTCTAATGCTGGACAAAATTATACTTCTTGAATTTACAATGTACTGCTATAAAATGATCCACCTAAATTGGTTAAATTCTGTTAAGTTTGAATAAACTTGTGGAATGAAACTTGCTATCGTTAAGTCAGGCTAAGGTTAAGTCATGCTAACATTAGCAATTACATCACTTGTATTTATCAAACTTAAACAACACACTAGGGTTACTATAAAAAATACTTTTCCTGAACCTGTATCATTAGCTTGTGAAGGAGCAGTAGAATTAAATTTATATTACTTTTGGGGAAAGCAAATAACTGAGTTGGAAAACTGGAAACTTTTAAATTGACCTGACTTAAATTTAAGTTGCATTAATGCAAACTGGTGATTTGAATGCAATCAGATTACAAAGTACATCTGACTTAATGCAGTAGTGTTCATCTAACCTGTAACCACGATTTGAAAAAACTTCATTTGTGCGTCATCAGTTGAAGTAAGTTTGTTATCAATTCTCTTTTTTCAGTGTGCAGTAAGCAATTCTGGAGAAACATAGTGATGACCCTGGGAATGAGCCTCAGCAATCAGCTATCTTTCTCCAGAATCTCTCACAGCATCTTTCAGTAGTAATGGCAACTTTAATTTTACATCATCACGATGCAAAACTCGCTCAGTTAACTTGAAGTGAAAAACATAACCTTGGTGAACTCATTTTAAGTTTGCTCAACAACTGTTTAGTTACCTTGACAGGAGGTTCTAATTAGACTACATTTCCACTCCACATGGGCAGACTTTAGGTGCATTCAAACTCAATCAAAGCACAAGATGTCATCAAAACAGGAGATGTGTCCCTCCCAAAAAACAGCTAAATAATGCATGTTAGGGAGCGATGGTGCGAACACTTTTTGCTCTTCTGTCAACCATCACTTTCAGACCAAGATTAGTGATGTCAGATATGACACTGGAGGCTCAAATGTCTTCTGTAGAAAAAATATGAGGAAAAGTTGAAGTGGATATTAATCTTTGTTTCTACTTTTTAAATTTTGATCAGATTAAATGACTCGTATGAGATTTTTGTCATGTAACTCAGAAAAAAAACACATAAATTTCCCATCACATGTAGGAAACATGTTACCACATGTGGCATGTGTTTCACATGGGAATATACATATTTCACATGTGATTTGCACATGTGAAATTTATGTTTCACATGGGAATATACATGGGTTTCATATATTACCACACGTTTCCCATGTGCAAAGACATTTAATGAGAAAAACATGTGTTCCACATATTTCTACATATTAAAATTCATGTTTTTTCTGTAAGGGTAACAGTGCATATACTACATGCTAATTATCTAACCATGTTTTTAACAACTTAATTTGATTAATTGGGTCAATGATCAGTTGGCAGCTCATAATTTCAGTGGTTTGGTTTGAAATGAAGTTTGAAGTTTTGGGAAATATGCTTGCTTGGCTTTTAGATGAGAAAAGATTAAATGAGAAGTTATGTTTACCTAAAAAATTAGAAAACTGATTACTTTTGGAAAAGTAAGTAAAACAATTTTCTTGTGTCAAGTTGTATATTACTGCCACAGACTTACTTAGAAAAACCAAGTACATATTATAGAACGAAACTAGTATGAGGGCAAACGGTACTAGAAACTCAATGTAAGCAAGTAAAATTAAAAGACTACCATAAATTAAGTTAAGGAAAACAATTAATTTTAGTAAGGGCAGATTTTGTTACATTTGACAGAGCCAGACTAGCTGTCTCCCCCTGGTTCTTTATGCTAAAGCTAAGCTAAGCTAACTGAAAGTGAGTGAGATATGAGAGTGGCATCTTCTCACCTAATTCTCCACCAGAAAGTGAATAAATGTACAGTATTTCCAAAAATATCCAAGTTACAGGAATGAGACAATTTAAGTTGACCTAACTTATTATATATATAATCGTATCTAATTACAGTGAGTTAAAAAATAAAGGATGATTTGATTAATTAATTGGTTCTGGGATTTCACAGGCCTTTATCAGAAAACTCAGAGAGAAACTGACTGCATTCCACAACTAAAAGAACACAAGTTACCAGAACTTGGTTACTGCATTGCATCCAGATATTTGAACTGCGAGTCAATGCTGACCATAGATAGCAAAATAACATTTTGTTTTTCTTGTACGCTGATAATTTATGTTGCTATTAGATAATGTCTTCATTTTTGCAGTGGGGTTTTTGAAGCAGAGCCCATTGTTTCTCCAGATGGAAGGCATTTCCTGAGCGGGTTTTCCATAGCAGGGTCCCTCCCTGTTTCACACCATTCTCTGCATTTCCTCTGACTCTGTTTCTCTGTATTAGTCTTACTTTGCATTTCTTTCACTTCCAGTCTTAAATGATGACTCTGAAGTTCCATTTTTATTCAAACAAATATCACAGTTTCACACATGAATTTCAGATGGTTCATATGACCTTAACACATTCAAAATCACAGTACAGCAATTAACATAATTAAGAAATAATGAGTACAGTTACAGCTGCCCAGATGAAGTCAATTTCATATGACCACATTTGAGATTGATCATTTTCTAATAGCTCTGTCAACACACAGCTAGCATCTGTCTGCTGATATGGTAGCCTTAGTGTCCACCTTGGCCTTAACAAGCTGTAAAGATGAATTTTCGTTCAATATTTAACCATGTTTCCCCAACAGGCCTCTCATTTATAATTCAACAATAGCTTGTAAATTCATGAGGGAAGCTGTTTTAGTTGATGCTTGTTGGTTGCTCTCAGCTTGCCGGGGTGAAAGCCGAGACCTTGCGTGACATGCCTCTTTAGTCTTCTCCGTATCTGAGTCTGCTAGTGGGGCCGCTGTCTCCATACTAAAAGCCGGTTAATTCAATCTGTGCGTGTACTGCAGCGTTGTCTCTTAATTGGTTGTAATTTGAGCAGGAAAGGCATTTGTAACAATATACTGCTGCAGCAATTAAATCATGTCATGTAAGGATGAATATAAATGTATTTGTGTTCTAGATCTCATTAGGGTTATTAATTGTGGGTTTTTTATCTCAAGATGGTATATATCCATTTACGAATGCCCACAGAAGGGCTTCACACAGTTGTGAAAAATAACGCACAAAAACACTATTTTTTGCTCCCAATTTTCACGAGTTGAAGTAAAAGATCTAAGACTTCCTTTGTGCACACAAAAGGTTTATTCGGGGAGCACCCTAACCTAACCACTAACCTTGGCGCGAGGACCCTATTGAAACTTTTTTGATGATTATTCCTCTGAATGAATCACATTTTGGGGGGCTTGAACATACTCAAAATCTCACCAAATTTGAATACTGCATGACAGACATAGCGCCATCTAGTGGCAACAGGATATGTTTTACGCTTTCACATACTTTCAGGTTATCCATATCCAAATCAAATCTAGTCAGAAAGGCCTTAAGACTTTAGTTATGCTATATTGTGAAGATCCTGGCATATGGTCAAACGGCATTGCCCTGACGGTGTGGCGAAGGTCGATCTTTCGCCAAAACACAGGAAGTTGCATTAATTTCAGTATACTTGCTCGAATATGCCTAAAACTTCACATGTTCATTAACAGTCAAGGCCTGGGTATATGATATGAGTTTCGTTGATGGACGTGGCCAAATGACTTGGCCACACACTTTAAAATGATACTCGACTTTACATGATAAGCCACTCAGTATGTACTCACCACTATGCCGATGTGATGATGGGTGAAGGTCTTCAGTTCACAAAACAATCCTGGAGTTTCAGCAGAAAACAGGGTAGCAGCCTCATCCAGTACAATGGCAGTGAATGGTGACCACGGATAAAACTTTAAAAATAGAACACAAAACAAACACAAAATGTCTCCATTCTGCTTGTGTGGTGTAATCCAAGTGTCCGCAAGCCACGACATTAAAAATTAACCGCAAAGACGCCATTTATGCCATGTTTTTAGCCAAAATGTCAGCTGTAGCATGTAGCCGGTAGGATGTAAACATGACGTAGATCTCGTGAGACTTCCGCACGTGCGTCCATTAAGATATATACGAAGTCTCTATCAGAAACAACTTGGTGTTCACTGTCTTGCCCAAGGACACTTCACTGTGGTAGCCGGGGATTGAGCGATTGATCATCCTAGAGATTAGTGGATGACCTGCTCCACCCTCCGAGCCACAGCAGCCCCACAGGTAACATCAACCACTGCTGACATCAGCAGGTGTAAATCTGCAGATGCAAATGTTATTGTCTGTTAATGTCTGAGCCTGCTTTCAGTGCTTCACATTAATTAAAGTGTGTGTCCGTATCCTTGAAATGAATCTGAAACAGTTTTGTGTGGACCAGTCTTGACTGATAGTGGACAGTGTGCTGGATCATAAATCTGACCCTGACTCCCTTTAAATGACTGTTTGTCCCAGAGGCCCTTGACTCAAAGTGCACATTCTTGGTAATTGCTTCTCATTTTCTAATCTCTGCAGTGAGAGGAAATGGTCATTGTAAGCGCTGCCCTCAGTGTCGTCACCTCTGCGTGACATCAAAACAAGTCCTTTACTGGTAAAACTGAGGGATGCGGATGCAAATATGCAATTTGCTTGGTCCTTGGCTGGGGACAAAATATATCAGGTTATTATTAAGAACATAAAGTTCCTATGAAACGGTAAGCAGGGTGCTTATTGCTAACACATTTCCTGCTGGGGGGGGGGCATTGATGTAACATAACATACATAACATGATGTGATGTGACGTAATGTAAAGTAACCTCATGTATATTATGTTATTATATTATTGCTTGTATTATAGAGATCATTATTATTATCACTAAAATATCAGTGATGTTGAGATTGTGAAATTTGTTTGCACTTTACATGTAAAGTGTTTGAAATATGAATTGATAGTTGCAGTGACTTTCAATCAATTGCAATGTATCCATAGGCAACTGGGAAGTATGTTCTCACTAAACAGTCCAACATGTGTTGTAAGTCCTCCATGGTAGCATTCTTCTAAAGTTTGCCTCACGTGCATCTGTATTGAAATTTTAAAAATTTAAATTTAAGTGTAAAACATCTGAAAGGTTAACTGCTCCCAGCAGCTGCATAGACAGCTTCTGCCAACTGGGTTTATTTCACAATAATGAGCTCCTTACTGTGCATTACCCTGCTTACTACATAGTTATTACCAAAATAAATCAATAAATTGATACAAAGTATTGATTTTAAATCGTATTTTTTTTATTTTTGATTCCTCCAGAGTCTTTAATCGGAACTGTGTCCATAGCAAAGGGCTGTTCTTCATAGCAACGGTCTGCTATAAAGAAATAACAGATGCTGAATGGACAGAATGCTGTAATTCACCAATCAGAAGAGAATCTAACAAGTCATTTAACAAACAGTCAGGTTATTTAACAAAGCCATTCAATAATGCACTATAAGGCATACTTATAATGTGCTATACTGTGTTTATAGCATTGAATCATTACAGTTATAAGAGCTCATAAATATTCATAATGATTAATAACAGCCATCATAACACATGATAAAGGATTTTAGAATGACTTACAAGGTCTTACTTCACAGCTGCTCACTCAGACTGACACTTTTTGGCAAGAATTGTAGTTTATTAAAATTCTCATTGTTGGAATACATTATAAACATCTTATAATACATTATAATGATTGTTATAATGAATTATAATATATGCTTTTGGCAGGGGCATAACATTAATGAAATGTTAATGTCCATCATTCAGTTGTTCATCACCAAAAAGTTCTGTTAAATTGGATACTCAGTCTCTGTTACGACCTGCTGACAGAAAACTCTTAATGACAACAGTGTCCTCTCATACGAGGGGAGATGTGTCAGTGTACAGGAAGAGATTTAACTAAAATGTGTTATGATAATGACACTACGATATAGTGTTACCCTCATCAAAATAATCCAACAGACAGCAGATGCATACTCATTACTCTGGTGCAGAAATGAATTTATTACAACTATTAGCAAAGAAAGGTCAGTCTGAGACATGTGAACTGCAGCTGCTCAGTCAGTGGTGACTGCGGCACTCTGCAGAGATGTGTGCGTGGCAAGTTTTAAAACATTGTGTGCACAGCAGACAAAAATATCACGAAGCCTTACCGCAGTCATGACATTTGTGACATGATGTCTCATGTGTCATAGGTCTGGTGTTTCTCATTATCAGCAAATAAAAAACAAAATCAACTTCCCTTCTCCCGCCTGTGGCACTCAGCCTAAATCCCACTGGGTCAAAAGGTGACAAAAATATAGTTTCATTTTTTTAATAAGAGACTAAATCATTTCCCAGTTCTTGCTCAGTGTCAGCTCCCAGTGACCCCCCCACCCCCACCCCCCTTAAGGATGGATGAATGAACAGACGGATGGATGGAAAATAAATTTCTGCTGGGATCTGTACGTTTTAGCAGAAATTAATCAAACAGGTGGAAATAGTGTTCTTGTGCACTAGTTTCAGTGGCGGATTGATACACATTTGGTTCTCTGGTGATGTGGCTTAAAATATCTTTTTTGGTTGTTATTGTTTCTCGCTAACTTAAATTTTGAGGCACTACCATGTAATCCATTATAATGTAAGCAGTTATGTTTATTAATGTACATTAATACATTTTAAAATGTGCTGATTGCTTCAAGCATCACTACAGTTACATTATGTGTATTATACTGTATATAAACCATTTATTCAATTCACATTTACAAAAAAGTAAAGTTAAAGTAAAGTGTTACCAGTGTTACTAATCCATTAGTTGTTTTAAATAGATAAAATAAGATAAATGAGATCAGAAAATCTTTGCATTTTTCATGCCTTTTCACTCACAACTCTCTGATTTACACACTTCGTAAATTCAGCCGACACATCCAGACCGAATGGCGAAGTTGTTTGTTAACTTTTATCTTCTAGTTCTTAAATCGTCTGGAGAAGAGAGGGAACACCTGCAGAAGGTATCAAACAGCAAGAGAACAAACGATGAGGCTCTGTTTGATGTCCCACTTAAAATGACTGACTGTGAAACCAAACAAAGTGACAGCACTGACACCTGCTCCAGGTTCAGTGAGGTCAGGTTTGGGGAGCCAAAAACAGACCAGGCTTTAGGATTTAAGAGAGGACGGGGAAGAGAAAGAAGCTTGTGAATGAACAGAAACACTGAGGTAAACAATATGATCAGGCAATTGCTTCTGTGCATGCATACATGTGTGTGTATGTGCATGGGAGCGTGTGTACGTGCGTAGATGCGTGCGTAGGAGCGTGCGTGTGAGTGAAAGCGTGATGAATGGAATAACAGCTTGTCCACAGCTAATCTCGAATACTATTGGACAGATCAAGCTAATGTTTTTTGTGCGCATTCATGACAATATGCTGAGGGACCTCTGTACTCAGAAGTTTTTTATGCCTTTATGTTTTTATGGCCACAGTCATTCCATTCTTATAAATGTATTGACTTGAAAACAATAATCCTCATGAAGGAATTCCTATAAACTTTGCACAAATATTCACATGGACTCAAAGATGAACTGATCGCTGACCACTGACCGCTGACTTCTTACTCATCTTAACCAGCCACTAAGGGCTGCAAGTGATCAACACCTGCTTCAGTTGGAAATTTTGTTTTGGCTCAGAACAACATACGTGGAGGTCAGGTTAACGTTGCCATAACTTTGCACATCTCTGCTGGTTGCATCTGGCAGTTGTGGTGACATTGCAGTAGGTGCTTCACCAACTGTTGCCTGGCAGGGCTCTGCACTCTACTAAATATACTTTCCTAGTTACAATATGTCTTTAATACAAATATACACGTAATCAGTTGTGACTTCATTATTGATGGAAGACGCCTGTGAAACATCACAACCTCCCAGCAGAGACATTTGTTTGCTTATAGCTCCCGGAGGAACACTCGAGCATGACAAGGAATCCATGTTTGACATAAACTCACCAACATAAGTTTCATCATTGCAGGAACACAAGTTAACACTTTTAAAGCTGTATATTTACTATATGCAGTTATTAACTTGATGCACTTCCACAAATACAGTTAATAGAGGAGTGACACGGGATTTTGCCTCATCAACATAATTCACAGTAGCTAGTAACAGGCAGGAGGGATGAGTCAGTGAACAAATTAATAGATATGAGGAGTGAAATTCCAGAGTGGCGTCAGCAGCAGGTTATTTTAAACGTCACCAGTATGTTGTCCCAAGGTTTCCAGGGATGGAAATTGTCAGCACTGTCATTAATCAGTCATTGGTAAAATAAACAATCAATTAATCAATTAATTGTTATTTTAAAAAACTACAAAATTTGCTCATACCAAACAATACCAAGTGTGTTTTTCCCCCTCAATCACAGCAACATATTGTATATTTTCTTTTTTCTTTTTTTTTTTTCAAGATTATTTTTGGGGGGTTTTGCCTTTATTTTGACAGAACAGCTGGAGACATGACAGGAAAGGGGGCAGAGAGAGAGGGGATGACATGCAGCTAATGGGCCGCAGGCGGGAGTCAAACCTGCGGCCGCTGCAGAGGACTGACAGCCTCAGTACATGGGACGCACGCTCTACCAACTGAGCTATGGGGGCGCCCCTATCGTATATATTCTGACAGCATTTCATAGCCTACAAAATGTATAAAGATGTATATCAGATAACAAAAATAATCTCTGTTATATTTCAGAAATTAATTTGATAGTAGATTGATTAAATTTGACTTGATCAATCAAATTCTAATCAAACAATGAATCAGTTATTGATTAATCATTATCATCCCTAGTTTCCACCACTTTTTGGAGGTGTTGTGACAACACAACAACAACAGGGTCATTGCCAGGACTTTGTTGCAACAAACATTATAAGTGTTATGTTGCAGGATCATCACTGCAAGGTAACGTTGTAGTAACAACGCTGCAACATAATGTTTTCAATGTAATACTGCAGGAACATCTCTGCAATGCAACATTTTAACAGTAATGTGGTAACGTCACTGCAGCGTAATGTTTAAGTGTGATGTAGCAGGAACGTTGCTGCAATGACATTTTAAATGTAATGTTACAGGAATGTCACTGCAACATAACATTTTAAGTGTTAGGTTGGAGGATCATCACTGTAAGATGACATTTTAAATTTAATGTTGCAGCAACAAGGCCGCAAAGTAATGTTTTCAATGTAATATTGCAGTAACGTCACTGCAACGTAACGTTTTAAGTATAATGTTGCAGGAATTTTGCTGTAACATAACATGATAAGTGTAATTTGCCGGAAAGTTGCTGCAACACACAGTTTCATGTGTAATGTTGCAGGAACGTTGCTACATTACGAATTAATGAACGCAGCAACGTTGCAGCAATGTCTGTATACAAAGTACAGAAAATGTCATGTCATGCAGATACCTGTTATGGTGTAACATTTCAACAATGTAGCAGCAGCATAACATTGTAACTGTAATATTGCAGTGATGTTGTAACAATGTCAATGAAATGTTGAAATGTTGTAGGGACATACTGTGTTTGTAGGGTTGCACTGGTGGAATTTTTTCTCTACTTATTAATAATCTTGATTGATATAATAATTTTGCTTCATAAGATATGACAAAAAACTATAGCACTGTCTACATTTCAAAATAAAATTCAGTAAAGCTTTTTTTAAAAAGCAAAAATCTTTCAGCCATAATATGTAGGGTTTTTATTTCCCATGGTTCCAACCCAGGGGCAATCAGATGAGCACAGACTGCACCAAATGTCACTGAGATTGTCTAATTTTTCTACCTCACTCCATCAGAATAATTTGAAAGATGCTGCAATCACGTAGAAATTCAACATGTGGGGTCTTTAAAAAAAAAAGGAATTTGTATATTATTCATTCATTCACTTGTTTTCTCACAACAGAAAGTATGGATTTGCACCACTGCTTTAAATGCCCCCTATAATGCTCATAAAACATATATAAGTACTTTTTAAAGTGAAAAGTTGTTTCCGTCTTCAAGAGAATGATCTCCAGCTCCTGTTCTGCTGTTTCCCTCTAAGCTTGTTAACAACAACAGATCCAAAAGAGACGAGGAGG